>CAUYON010022801.1:0-27685 GCA_963573935.1 Arctocebus calabarensis | reverse complement strand
ACGTACACCTGGGCTAAGGCGCCACCACGTACACCTGAGCTATTGGGTTCGAATCCAGCCTGTGGCCCACCAAACAACAATGACGGCTGCAACCAGAAAAAAAAAATGGCCGGGCATTATGGCAGGCGCCTGTAGTCCCAGCTACTTGGGAGGCAGAGGCAGGAGACCCGCTTGAGCCCAGGAATTGGAGGTTGCTGTGAGCTGTGATGCCATAGCACTCTATCCAGGGTGACAGCTTGAGGCTCTGTCTCAAAAAAAAAGAAAAACCTCCTGTGTCCCCTTCCACACAGATCTATGGAAAATTATCTTTCATGAAACCAGTCTCTGGTGCCAAAAAGGTTGGGGACCACTGGTTTTAGGGAAGAGTCAGGATTTAGTTAAGGATTCAGGCACAAAGCTTAGTCTAATGGGGAAATGGTTTGCCTCATGGGGGATTCCAATTGCCCAGCAGAAAAGGAAGTTTGCTTAGGGGAACAGGTGTAAGAACAATCTGGAAAAGGGGTGTGGGGAAGCTCAAAGGACCAGTGCAAAAGCTCGCTGGGAGGCAGTTACCAAAGAAGAAACATTTGGGGACCAGAGGAGGTGCTCAGGGCTCCTAGCTGAAGCTCTGCTCCAGAGCTGACTGTTAGTCACATATAGACTCAGGCCTGGAGGCACAATGACAGTGTCCCATGGTGGCGGTCGGTCTGTCGGCTCCCTAAGCCACATAACTGGAGGTCCTGATGGCAGTCAACCTCCTTCTAGGCAGGGGCAGGTGCCAGGAAAGCCTCATCTCTTGGTGCCTAACCCATGTGGCTTCCATCTTTTTCCAACTTCTCCTACAAGGCTATTTATATATTACACAATCAAGTAATGATCAGAGTAATATAAATATTTTGTGTTGTCTACATGTTTCCCCACAACTAACTTAGTTTCTTTGTTTTTATCTACATGGTCATAATTTCTGCAGAACTTACTGGCCAGACTTGGATGGGAAAATAAGAGAAGCATTAGTTTTGCGAAGTGTTAAAGTTCGACTCCTTATAAGCTTCTGGAAGGACACCGATCCCCTCACGTTTAACTTTATTTCATCTCTTAAAGCTATTTGCACTGAAATAGCCAACTGCAGTTTGAAAGTTGTAAGTATTACATTGACTGTGTAATTAAATAAGAAGTTCACTCCCGGGTGGCGCCTGTGGTTCAAAGGAGTAGGGCACCGGCCTGATATGCCAGATGTGGTGGGTTCAAATCCAGCCCCAGCCAAAAACTGCAACAACAACAAAAAAGAAATTTACTCCCTTTGCATGCCTGTGAAAGCTGTTAAGCATATACACGCATGGAAACTTGCAATGAGAACCAGGATGACAATCTTTTTTTTTTTTTTTTTTGAGACAGAGTCTCAAGCTGTCACCTTGGATAGAGTGCTGTGGCATCACAGCTCACAGCAACCTCCAATTCCTGGGCTCAAGCAAGTTTCTTGCCTCTGCCTCCCAAGTAGCTGGGACTATAGGCGCCTGCCACAATGCCCGGCCATTTTTTTTTTTTTTTCTGGTTGCAGCCGTCATTGTGGTCTGGCGGGCCCAGGCTGGATTCGAACCTGCCAGCTTAGGTGTACATGGCTGGCACCTTAGCCGCTTGAGCCACAGGCCCCGAGCCAGGATGACAAACTTTGATAATGAAACACACTTCAAAAGGTAGGTTCAGAGGGTAATTGGTGGGATCACACCTACGGTGCATCTTAGAAGGGTACAGATGAAACTTACTAAATGCAGAATACAAACGTCTTCATACAATAACTACGAAAGTGCCATGAAGGCTGTGTTAAACAGTTTGATGAAAATGTTTCAGATTGTATATGAAGCCAGCACATTCTACCCCACAATTGCACTAATGTATACAGCTATGATTTAATAAAAAAGAAAGAAAGAAAGAAACAAAGAAAGAAAGAAAGAAAGAAAGAAAGAAAGAAAGAAAGAAAGAAAGAAAGAAAGAAAGAAAGAAAGAAAGAAAGAAAGAAAGGTTGAGTCATTTTTCAAAACAATCACATACCGAAAAGGAGAGTAGAACCCCGAGTTCCTGATGCTGTCCCAGTCTAGCCCTTTTGCACACACTTTTGGGTCCATTCTCTCTGGTTTTTGTTTGTTTGTTTGCAGTTTTTGGCTGGGGCTGGGTTTGAACCCGCCACCTCCGGCATATGGGGCTGGCGGACTACTCCTTTGAGCCACAGGCGCCGCCCCCATTCTGTTTTATTTGAACAGTTTTGTTCCCCTGTTGTTACTGGTGAGACTGTGACCAGCAGAGCCCTGGGACAGGCACCAGCTCATACTCTGCCAGCCCTGTGTCCCCCTGGCCTGGGTTCCTACACTTGTTCCAAGTCCCTTGCCGAATGCTAATCCACCTCCCAATACCCTGTGGGCAGTGAGATGGGGAATTGGTGATCCCCCAAACGTGCGTATTGTCTTCTAGCTCATCTTCAGCTCCGCGGCAGGCCTCGGGCCGCCCCTCAGGACTTTCTCTTGCATGTGCTATTCCCTCTGCCTACAACACTCTTCTTCTCCCTGCTTCACCTGACTAATGCCCACTAATCCTTTAGGGGTCAGCTTTTTCCCAACCCCCATGCAGTGTGTGCTGAGAACCTACTCTGAGGCAGGCCCTCTGCTGGGTGATAGAGCTGAGCTCCTGCAGCATTTGGGGACCCAGGATGTCAGGGGCTCTTCAGTCAACTTTGGACACCTGGCTTCCAAGATGGCCTGACCCTCAATACCCCAAGGTCAAAGAGGACAAGAGAGAGGTTGAAGGACTGTGCGAGGTTATGTAGGGGTTGGGCCTGGAGGTGGTGAACGTCCCTTGAACCTGCACTGCCCCAGCGTCACTGATGTGCCCAACACAAGGGAGGCTTGTGACTGTGTTCACAATGGCAGCCGTTCCCAGGGACAGAGGAACTGAGTTTGTGGATCATCATGGTCTGAAGCTCTGGGCACCCCCATTCATTTTGTTCTTTTCACATAAATAACCTTCAGCCTCTCTCTCTGCCACCAGTAATGGATAGAATGCAATGTTTCATTCATTCAGCACAAGCTCGAAGCTTCCCATGATGTGCCAGCTCTCAATGGCAAGTCTGGAAGTGGCGCCTCAGTTTTGTGATATAAAAAAATCTCTCTCGGCTTGGTGCCTGTAGCTCAATGGGCTGAGGCGCCAGCCATGTACACCTGAGCTGGTGGGTTCGAATCCAGCACGGGCCGCCAAACAATGGTGGCTGCAACCAAAAAATTGCCAGGTGTTGTGGCAGGCGCCTGTAATCCCAGCTACTTGGGAGGTGGAGGCAGGAGACTTGCTTGAGCCGAGGAGTTGTAGGTTGCTGTGAGCTGTGATGCCACAGCACTCTACCCAGGGTGACAGATTGAGGCTCTGTCTCAAAAAAAAAAAAAAAAAAAAAACTCTCTCAAAATAGTAACAACTCTCCCCCAAAATCCAAAGCCCAGGTTGTGGTTCCCACCCTCCCACGCAAAAGGGACAGAGTAAACACAGTGAAAACTGCACCAGAAACGGGAAGGCTGGGCGGCGCTCAGCAGACACCAGTCGACAGCAAATATAGAATCCTTCTGGGTAGGTACGATGAAGACCTCAAACTCCTGCTGGTTCAAACCAAGGACCTAAGACTTGAACGATGAAAGGAGTTGGATCAAGGTGTCAATCTGGGTTTGGAGTCAGATACTCAGGATCAGAGGAGAAGCTGGTACTATCCTAGGGAGTCAGGTAGAAACACAGGGGAATAAAGTCCAATAGTGTTCATTACCTTTCCACAGACAAGAGAGCGCTTGGGATTGTTTCAGGGCAGGGATAGCACTTTCCAGATCGCTTCTGTGGCATCCAGGGCTGCAGGGAAAATCAAGGAAGACAAAGAATAAGTGTGTAGTTGGCCATGGCCTTCTCAATACCTAACATGACACTTGGCACAAGGGGTTCTGAATAGGGGTGATGAGAGACGCCGAAGAATGGAGCTAGCGAGACAGAGGGAGAAAAAGAAGGTCTATAATAGAACTTGCCAATTGCTCTGGGCTCTGCTATCCCCTGCAGGGCTGTGCTGGAGAAAGGTGGCCGTGATGGCTCGGCGCCTGTGGCTCAGCGGGCTAAGGCGCCAGCCACGTACACCTGAGCTGGCAGGTTCGAATCCAGCCCGGGCCTGCCAAACAATGACGGCTGCAACCAAAAAATGTCCGGGCGTTGTGGTGGGCGCCTGTGGTCCCAGCTACTTGGGAGGCTGAGGCAAGAGACTCGCTTGAGCCCAGGAATTGGAGGTTGCTGTGAGCTGTGATGCCACAGCACTCTATCCAGGGTGACAGCTTGATGCTCTGTCTCAAAAAAAAAAGAAAGGTGGCCGTGAGGAGCCGCCCCCAGTGAAGTGGTGTAGTTGGAGGTGAGTGTGTTTGCAGACAGGGGAGCCCTAGTCAGATCTGCCAGGTCCAGCAGGAGCAGCCCGTAGAGAGAGCGACTTCTGCACATCGTGTGGGGTATTTGCTCCTATCTCCTCTCTCATCTTCCCCTCAGCCCCAGTCAGGGGTCCCCGCCCGCCCGCCCACTGCCTCCTGACCTCACACCTGCCACTAAGGCACCTGCAGGGGAAACCTCCAGGGTGTGAAATGTTAAAAGTGTTCACTCGAGACGTGCAAAAAATGCAAGGAAAGTAGAATCCATCATTGTAACCTTTACAGTACTTAATCAGCTTCATCTTTTTGAACCCGAATGGTCACATTTCTTAAATAAACCAAACATGATTACTGCTGGCCATTTTGTACAAGAGGGGTCATGCATGGCCTGTTCCAAGAAAAGTGGGCAGTTGAAACTTGCATGGAGCATTCCTTCAGGGGTCTCAGAACACAAATAAAGTAGGTGGCCTGGGAACCAGGCAGGGAGGGAGCAACCTCACCTCCAGCCTGCATAGGGCGTTATGTCCACAAAGGACTCACGGAAAGAGCCTGCAACTCAGAAGATTGTCCCAGTCAGCTGAGTGTTTATTATTTTACTACGATAATAAATTTATTAATAATAAATTAACTGATCACTTTTAGAATGTCTTTGCTGTCATCAACAGCATATTGGGTGTTTAATCATGCTGAGAATAAAACCTGATTTCTGCTGTTATTTTAGTCTCCCAGAGAAAGGTGTTTCCCCTCTTCTGGACCCTCTTTGATTTTCTAAAGCAAATGGGTTCTTATTAAAGCCTCAAGCTGTAACTCCATCCTTGGCATAGGATGGATATTTTATTCTTTTTGAAATCTTGATTCTACACTAGTATCTTTCTCAAAAGGAAAACAGTTGAATGGGGGGAAACATGGCTCCCTCACCACTCATGTGACCTCCTGAGTCTGTAACTATGGTTCACAGGCCATTAGGTCAGTTTGGAGAGTCCACTAACTAATGCAGATTTTGCAGAAGACGGGAAATGATGAAATAAGAGCCAGATGACATTGCCTGTGACCTTGGTAATAGGGACCTGGGAGAATATTCCTATATATTGTGCAGTAGGTAGTTCTTGGGTAGTAGATATGGGTCTCTGTAACATGAATCTCAAAAATTTTGCCCCCTAAAAAGAAAAAGATCAGAATAGAATTCTTAGAGCTGCAAGGAAGCTTAGTGATTGCCTTGTTTATAACCCCTCACCTACCCAAGGGGCAAAGGGAAAACCAGCTCTCATTATTCCCCCCCCCAAAACAAATTTGAGCGCCTTACAGTCTTACAACTCTGAACAATGTTTCCTTTCTTGGGTATCATCTCATTTCCCGCTCTGATTCATCTTTCCTTTAAACACACATGATTTCACAGCTATGAGACATTCCAGAACAAGCCCACAAAGTTCTGCAAATATGCAACATTTTCCAAAGCAGAAGACATCAGAGAACTTCACCTTGGACTGGTGTCCTCTTGGGCAGTCAGATGTGAGCTCAGTGGCAATAAGAACTCAGCAAATTCAGCAGTCCCCTGAGACATAGGCCCGCTCGGCAGAGCCAGCCCTCTATCCCTGACCTTGGGTAAACAGGAATGCTGCTTTTTAGGTCACATTAAGGTTGAAATTCAGGATTCAGGGTTTGAAGTTGTGTGGTTTTTTTTCTTTCTGAGATGCCTATTAAAAGTGCTTGTTAAAAAAAAAAAAAAAAGTGCTTGTTGACTTAGGTGTTTAGATGGAAAGTATTTGTTCCTGTGGCAAAATCTCTTTTGACCTTTGCAAATCCCCAGTTTAATCAGCTAGTCATTGACATAATGTATGCAACATTTAAGAATATTCATTTAGCTCATTGGCATGCTTGACAGAAAGCACCCTGAGGCATGCTTCAAATGCCAGTGCACCCTGATGAATAAGACAATGAAATTAAACAACCTTCTGGCCCTCAGCCTGTGGTAAGAATGAATTTTGTGTTCATTTTGAAGCTTAAAAGTGTTAATTATAGACCTGGCTGAGCACGCTAATTTTCTCTCTTGTTGCCTATATAGATTGGAGAACAAAAATAGCTTCATCTATACGAAGTAACAAGAACGTGATTTTAATAACGCAGTATGAGGTCTATTGTTGATATTTGGATAATACACTCTTTGGTGCTCTTGGACAACACCGAGAAACGGTCTCTATTCACCTGCTTTTTTTTTTTTTTTTTTTTTTGTCTTACAGAAATTTTTTGATCTGGAAAGAGAGAATGCTTGTGCTACCAAAGAAGAAAAGAATCACACCTTTCCTAAGTTAAATCGCAATAAGTACATGGTGACAGATGGAGCAGCTTATATCGGTAGGTGTCAGGGCTGTGGGGCTCCTTAGGGGATCACCCAGGCAGGGCTGGTCTGACCTCGGGAGCCTCTGCTGGTGAATGGGGGGACTGCAGGTCGGGAAACTGTACAGAGAGGGCCAAGAGCTCCTCCCCCAAATACCTCGTGTATGGCCTGCCTCGTATAGCAATAAACCATAGAAGATGTCTTTTTATAAGTGTTTGACAGAAATTTTCTGGTCCATTGTTCCTCTTGTATAGCTGAGGACATAAATGGCTCATCCAAGGTGAGCCCTGGCCCTGGGATGAGCACAACCCTCAGTCCCCCGACCACAGCAACTCAACCCCAGATGACATGAGTCATGGAGAGGCGGGCACTGGAGTTGTTCAGTGCCAAAATTCACACTGCCCGACACATTGTCTCCCCCCTGCTATTTTACAAATGTCCAACTTTGGAGAATTTACTTGAGCTAGCTAAACTTCTGTTTTCCATCCGTAAAATAGAGCTAATAATAGTTTCTACTTTATTGAGTGAAGTTTAAATGCAATAGTGTGTGCAAAGCACCGGCCATATAGGTACCACCCAGTGAATGTTGCCACTAGTATTCAGGTAACAGAGCCCCAGATGCTGAAATTGCTACATACTGGTGATGGTATTTGCTAATGTATTAAATCTATTCGAATTTTTCATGATATCTATAAGTCCAGGATTACCTTTTAAATGGTTCCATCACAGACAGAGTTTAAATTATCTATAAAAAGAAGACAAATCAAGGGCAGCACCTATGGCTCAGTGAATAGGGCACCAGTCCCATATACCGAGGGTGGCGGGTTCAAACCAGCCCCGGCCAAACTGCAACAAAAAAATAGCCGGGCGTTGTGGCGGGCACCTGTGGTCGCAGCTACTCGGGAGGCTGAGGCAAGAGAATCCTAAGCCCAGGAGGTTGCTGTGAGCTGTGAGGCCATAGCACTCTACTGAGAGTGATAAAGTGAAACTCTGTTTCTAAAAAAAAAAAAGACAAATCCAAAAATAGCCATGTGGTCTTTATGTTACACAGAGGAAGTGGCAGTTTCAAGGCAGAAAAGAAAAATGTGTGAAGGGGTGAGTGGAAGTTTCCCCTTTCCCCCAAAAGTTGGCTGAAAGATCAACTCACAATTAAGGCAGATTAATGAGAGGAAGAGGTTTATGTACCACACTCACCCTGGGAAAATCAGAGAGTGACTACCCAGGATCCCACTGCAATCCAGATATTTCCCTACCCTCCTTTTAACGAGGAGGGGGAGGTAAGCATAAGATAATGTTGTTTAGGACAATGAGTGGTTACTAGGAAGGATGAATAGATACTTGGGAGAATGGATGGCTGGTGGGAAACAGACTTGGAAATGAACCTGAGAGACAGGTGCTACATACCAAATGATTTGATCATATCTGGTTGTGTGTTTGACCTTTTCCCCTGAGATAAACAGTAGGACCTCCATAGTTGACCACCCCCCTACACTGACCGCCTCCTTAAAGCTGACCTACCTTTCATACTGGACATGCACCATGTTACACACCAGTACAGCAGGCCTAGTTCCTTCTGTCGACCCGTTTGTTACAGCCCCTTGGATGGTCAACTCACCGAGGCTCTGCTTGTTGAGATGGCGTTGGGGAGGGGATCTGTCTGGCTCATGGACATAGACAGAAAGCCTGTTTCAAGGCCCGTTGGTCTCTAAGGGCTTCTAATTCAAAATACTCTTTCTACCAAGGAGTCTTATTTTGGGTGAAATTTCCTAAGCTCCTTCACATGTTTGTGGGATATAGGAATATGGAATCCTGTATCAATTTCTTTTTTTCCAAATTCAGCGAATGAGTTAAATGTATAAAGCATTCGCTTTATCTTATTTATTTTTCTTAGCAGCATTGCCAATGAGGAGAATAACTTTAATCATCTGCCAGTTAGAAATAAGCAGGCTTTGGGCTGGGCATCTATAGCACAGTGGTTATGACTCCAACCACATGCACCGAGGTTGGCAGGTTCAAACCCAGCCCAGGCCAACTAAAACAGTGACAACTGCCACAACCAAAAAATAGCCAGGTGTTGTGGTGGGCACCTGTAGTTCTAGCTACTTGGGAGGCTGAGGCAAGAGAATCGCCTAAGCCCAAGAGTTTAAGGTTGCTGTGAGCTGTGATATCACCACACTCTACCAAGGGCAACACAGTGAGACTCTGTCTCAAAAAACAAAAAGAAAAGAAGAAGTAAGGAAGCTTTGGTGCACTCTCACCTAATGGGCACAATGTAAGGGTACATGGCACACCTTCTGGGTGAGGGGCACAACCACAACAGGGACGTTACTTAACACACACAAATATTGACTTCGCATCTTTGGCTCAAGCAGCTAAGGCGCCAGCTACATGCACCTGAGCTGGCAGGTTCGAATCCAGCCCAGGTCCGCCAAACAACAATACCAGCTGCAACCAAAAATAGCGCGAGTGCTGTGGGGGGCGCCTGTAGTCCCAGCTACTTGGAAGGCAGGGGCAGGAGACTCTCTTAAGCCCAGGAGTTGGAGGTTGCTGTGAGCTGTGATGCCACAGCACTCTATCCAGGGTGACAGCTTGAGGCTCTGTCTCAAAAAATAAATAAATAAACAAATAAATAAGAAACACAAACATTGTAACCTAATCATTTGTACCCTCATATTAATCTGAAATAAATAAGTAAGTAAATAATAAGGAATCTTGGGCTCCATGCCTGAGACATGCAGATGTAAGGGGAAGGAGCTAAAATCCAGGGTGCCCAGGCCTCTGACCCCCTGCAGCCCTTGACTACAGACTCTACCCCTGGCCACAGGGACAGTCACTAACTCCTGGGTCCATGTGACGATGTCCTGCCTTTTTCCACTTTCAATAATTGTTACTACCACATCATTACATTCAAGTATTGGAATATTTTAAAGTGTATTTCATTCTGGGTGTCCTGGAATATGAAATATTATCTTCTTCCTTTATCCCCCTCTGTGACCCAAGATGCGATTACTTGCATTTTCTCATGTTCATCAATTTAAACACGTAGAGAAGAGAATGAAATCAGCTTCTTTCTAAAGGGACAAAAAAAGCACACCTTAAAAACATTTCATGGAAAATGAGAAATTTTTGGTTCAGTTCCTGGGAAGCCTAGGGGCGGATCAGCTTTCAGACACTCCCGTGTGACTATTTGAGATTGTAGGGTTTCCTTAAAGTAAGGTGTTGTGAGCACACTCAGCGGTGGCCTGGACCTCTATCCTAATGTTCTTTGATGAATTAAACAAGTCTGTTGGAGTCAGAAAAACCTCTTTGAGCACTGACATAAATTGGAAGGTGGTAGAACATCACATTGCTCCTATAATCCTCTATCTTCATGTCTATAAAACGAGGATAATGCACCTGCCCTTTGGCAGCTGTATGGGGATTAGAGAAGATAATATATGAAAAGCTCCTAACACCGTCTCTGATCTGTGTCTATCCTTAGCAAATATTGATTCCTTGCTCTCTCCTTTCTTCCCTATATATGGTTCATTTTAAATGAGTTCATTTGAAACGTAACATTTTAGCAAAACATGAACTCCCTAAACTGAAAGATACTTCTGGTATAAAAATATTCACAGAATATCTAGAGGTCAGGTTCAGTGGCTCACGCCTGTAATCCTAGCACTCTGACAGGCCGAGGCAGGAGGACTCCTTCAGCTCAGGATTTCAAGACCAGGTTGAGCAAGAGGGAGACCTTGTCTCTACTAAAAATAGAAAAATTAGCCAAGTACTGTGGCAGTCACCTGTAGTCCCAGCTACCTGGGAGGCTGAGGCACTGGAGGCTGAGGCAGGAGGATTACTTGAGCCCAGGAGGTTAAGGTTTCTTTGAGCTAGGCTGAGGCCTTCGCACTCTAGGTCAGGCAACAGAGTGAGACACTGTCTCAAACAAACAAAAAAGAACATCAAGAGATCAGTTTCTGTGGCTACCTTAAAACACACACACACAAAGGAGAGAGAATTCATTGATAATTTAAATAATTATCAGCATGTTCTGGAAATCTCCTAAGGCATGACTCAGACACTCGCTGAGAATGCAGAATTAAGAGAAATCCACCCTAGACCTTGCATGGAATTACAGTTCTAAGTTTTCACAAGACGTACAGAAGAATCCGCAAACAGAATCATCTCTTTAATTTTGAAATCTCCGGAGCTCTGCAAACTTGTCTAAGAGATGGTTTGAGGGCTGACCAGGGGGTGATGAGCTGGCCGATGTCACTGACAAGGCCCTGGAAGGTCTCGCATCCGCGGGGACTCACTCACACCCTGACTGTCAGCTGGGCGGGTGGCATTACCTCCCTCCTGGCAACTGAAGCCTCCTCGTGCGTGTTTGGAAGCTGAAGTGGCATCTCAGAGAAAGCTGAGTGAAGCTGCATCCCGGTTTATAAAACACTGAAGCCTATACGTGACTTTGACCTTGAGCCTAACTGCCAGGAAGTAAAAGGCAGAGACACAGAGGTGTAGGAATTCCTCTGCTAGCCGGTGAAAGTTTCCCAGAGCTCTAATTCCTGAGAGGGACCGAATTCGAGCTGTTGAAAATGAGTAAAGATGCTGGATCTTGGCTCCGACCACTGTCTTGAAGGACAAAGCCGGATTGCATAGAACAAGTCTTCCCAATCTTGCGTCCTGGCCCCCAGGCTCCTCCAGCACAGTCTGTGTGTGTTTCCTTCCAGACGCTGGTCCACAGGTGAACGAGGCAGAAACCTCAATGCGGCTGTCACGCTCCTGACCCCGAGGGGCTGATGCTGCAGGCCAGGGTGAAGTATGCAGTGAGCAGCACCAAGGATGCCATCAGGGTCACAGGCGACATGGAGCGCGACTTCCGGGTGGGCTGTGGAGTCAGACCTGGCTTTGACCTCTGCTGCGCAGGGATGCTCTGTTCTGACCTTGTGCTTCAGTTTGCAGTTTGCTCACCAGTACACTGGAGACTGTTCCCCCTTCACAGGGTCACAGCGAATATCGATAAAATAATGCATTGAGAGAGATCACGTATGCAACACTCTTGGTACCAGGGCTGGCACTACTTGTCGGGATGGGGTTTTAGTGCTTTATCCAAAAGTGCTCAAAGGGCCTGCAGGACCACAGCATCCTTTTGCTTATGGAGTGAATAAAAGGCACTGCCTTCCAGCAAGCTCTGAGTGACTGTCAGCCTGCAGCAGCCAGCAACCCCAGATTAGAGGGCCAGGCCTGTATTCACCTGGCCCTGAGCACCGGCCCAGAACGGGGCCTCTGAGCATAGCCATGTGTCTGAGAATGCTCAGGAAGCCAGGATGGGCAAAGGGAGCTTTTTGCAGAGATCTCCACATAATACTGTGCAACATTGGAGACAGTTCACTAATCTATATCAGAAAACTTCATCCAAAGCTATGCTTACCCCCCGACAACCCCAGTGTGCTGTTTCCTGAGGGGAGGTAGGCAATAGGTTGAGATGAGGGGAGAGAGATAGAGAAGATTCTTTTTTTTTTTTTTTTTTTTGAGACAGAGCCTCAAGCTGTCACCCTGGGTAGAGTGCTGTGGCATCCCAGCTCACAGCAACCTCCAACTCCTGGGCTCAAGTGATGATTCTCCTGCCTCTGCCTCCTAAGTAGCTGGGATTACAGGCTCCTGCCACAATGCCCAGCTATTTTTTGGTTGCAGCTGTCATTGTCATTTGGCAGGCCTGGGCTGGATTCGAACCTGCCAACTCAGGTGTATGTGGCTGGCACCTTAGCCGCTTGAGCCACAGGCGCCGGATGAGAAGATTCTTATCTGTGCTGATAACATTTGATTTAGGGACTTGGTATTTTTTTTTATTATTTTTTTTTTTTTGTAGAGACAGAGTCTCACTTTATCACCCTTGGTAGAGTGCTGTGGCAGCACAGCTCACAGCAACCTCTAACTCCTGGATTTAGGCGATTCTCCTGACTCAGCCTCCTGAGTAGCTGGGACTACACCACAATGCCTGGCTGTTTTTTGTTGCAGTTTGGCTGGGGGCAGCCAGCACCCTCCCCACTGCGCCACAGGCGCTGCCCAAGGACTTGGTATTCTTTTTTTTTTTTTTGAGACAGAGCCTCAAGCTATTACTCTGGATAGAGTGCTGTGGCATCACAGTTCACAGCAACCTCCAATTCCTGGGCTCAAGCGAGTCTCTTGCCTCTGCCTCCCAAGTAGCTGGGACCACAGGCACCCGCCATAATGCCCCGCCATTTTTTGGTTGCAGCTGTCATTGTTTGGCGGGCCCAGGCTGGATTCGAACCTGCCAGCTCAGGTGTACGTGGCTGGCGCCTTAGCCCGCTGAGCCCCAGGTGCTGAGCCAGGACTTGGTATTCTGAATCTGGGAGGAATAAACTTAAAGAGTAAAATGAGGGACAGAGGAACTCCCTGCCAATATTCCAGGGGTACAACCCAAAAAAGAGAGTTGTCTTGGGGCTCCCCAGAGCAGAGCAGGGAGCACAGGGTGGAAGCTCTAAAGGAACAGGTACCAGCTTTCTCTGCAGCGTGCCTGCTGCCAGCAACTCCTCCCGCAGAAGGCCAGAGGGTGTCGGATCAAGGGTGCCCAAGGTCAGATGATCTCAGTGTCTCCCTCGGAAGATGTTTCTGCGACCTGAGTCGCTGCAGAAGGGATGGAAAGTCAAGTCTCCACTTAAAACCCCTCAGTTCCCTTTATGGCACCAGCTCTTAACCTAAGAGGAGAACAAAATGGGGAGCTTAGATCATCCCTGGGCTGGTGCTAATCTATAAAATAATATCCCCAGTCTTGACAGGGCTAAATATTTTTTGGTGAGAGTAAGTCTTGGTTTATGATGGAGTCTGGTGGACCTGGGTAGGCCCATGTTTGCCACATGACATTGGGAAAATTGATTCCTCTTTAAAGTTTCTACTTTCCATCAACCACGTGGAGGCTCATCTTACCTATGAAACAAAAACTAAGTATAGTGCTTTGCTTATGGTGGACACTTAATAAGTGATAATTCTTGGATGGCACCTATTGCTCAGTGGGTAGGGCACCGGCCACATACACCGAGGCTGGCGGGTTCGAACCCAGCCTGGACCAGCTAAAATAACAATGACAATTGCAAAAACAACAGCAAGACAATAGCTGGACGTTGTGGCAGGTGCCTGTAGTTGCAGCTATTTGGAAGGCTGAGACAAGAGCCCAAGAGTTTGAGGTTGCTGTGCATTATGATGCCATGGCGACAGCTTGAGACTCTGTCTCAAAACAAAAAAAGTGATAATTCCTCGGCCCCAGAGGCCCTCATATTTGGCTTATCCCTGGCTTCTCTCCTCCATGTGTCAGTATCCTAACTATATCTTTTGTTCACAACACATCATCCTCCATTTGGGGTATGGCTCTCTCTTAATTTTCTTTTTTTTTTTTTTTCTTTTTCTTGAGCTTCCAGGACTACAGGCACCTGCCACAATGCCAGGCTATTTTAGAGAAAGTGTCTCACTCTTGCTCAGGCTGGTCTCGAACTTCTGAGCTCAAGCGATCCTCCTACCTCGGCCTCCCAGAGTGCTGGGATCACAGGCATGAGCCACCGTGTCCAGCTTTCTTAATTAATATTCTGTGCATCTCTCATTACTCAACAGAGTGCTCCTTTTCTGACCCATCTCGTCAGAATTAGGAATCCCTTCTCCCAGACCCCATGGCATTGTATACTTACATCTGTTTCACTACCTTATGCATTTTGGTATCGTAATTATTGCCTTTTCCTCTGGACCCCTTAAGGCAGAGACTTTCTTTCATTTTTGGTTTTATATTTGGAGCCCCTGATGTAATACCTGGTGAACCCTAGACACTCAATAAACATGCATCCAGGCTCGGCACCTGTAGCTCAAGTGGAGGGTCGAATCTAGCCCAGGCTTGCCAAACAACAATGACAACTACAACCAAAAAATAGCTGAGTGTTATGGCAGGCACCTGTAGTCCCAGCTACTTGGGAGGCGGAGGCAGAAGAATTGCTTAAGCCACTGGTTCTCAACCTGTGGGTCCTACCCACAGGAACTGTATTAAGGGGTTGTGGCATTAGGAAGGTTGAGAACCACTGGCTTAAGCCCAATGTTGGGGTTGCTGTGAGCTGTGACGCCACAGCACTCCACCAAGGGTGATAAAGTGAGACTCTGTCTCTACAAAAAAAAAAAAAGAAAAAGAAAAAAATCTGTCACTTCAGCCACCCAGTCTGTGGCACTTTGTCATAGCAGCCCTAGCAAGTGACATGCCTCCTTCCCCCAGGTAGACAAATTAGACAGCCTGTTCTCACAGCAACTGCCCTGATTCCTGGGCCAAGAGGAACTGCCCCCGGGACAGGAACATTATTTACAGTCTCCTACCCACTTGGGAACTGGTTCTCCTCTGCCTTCAACTTTTCCTTTGCTCTGAAAGCTTCTGAGCATTAAAATTAGAATCCTGCATTCGTACATATGGACTTGATGTCTCTTGGAGAAGGTAATAACTTTTCACAGCATTTTTTAGCATCTGACCATATATTTTCAATGTTGCTGTGTTTAGTGTGTCTCGAGAATGTCAATAAGAAATAACATTTACAGAAAAGAACAGCAGATTCCTTGTTTTGAGTTCCGAATTGAGCCAAGCTGAAGAAAACGCCAAAATAATATGCAAATATTAATATGCCATATGTAAGTTTTCTTGGAATTTTTTTTTTTTTTTTGGAGCTGTCAACATAATTCAGCCTCTCCTTGGGTGCTTATGATGTTTTTTTTTTTAAATATATGTATTTTATTACTCTTCATTACATTATTCCCCCCCATCCCCCAGTGGTAAGACAGAATTTATTTACAGAAAAGAATACAGAAAACACTAAAGCTTCTGGTAGAGGGAGAGAATTCTAGTGGGGAGAGAGAAGCTCTCTCCGTTTCTCTCCCAGTCTTTCCCCGTCTCCCCCTTTAGGCCTTTAGTCTCGGGGTATATATAGGTGTATGGGTTC
Organism: Arctocebus calabarensis; assembly: GCA_963573935.1. NCBI lineage: Eukaryota > Metazoa > Chordata > Mammalia > Primates > Lorisidae > Arctocebus > Arctocebus calabarensis. The sequence continues at coordinate 11,984 of CAUYON010022801.1, read as the reverse complement.
CTTGGCCAGGAAACGAATGAATACAGTCCCTTCCGCCGGGTGCAAGGTGAATGAATATATCAATGAATGAATGCCAAGGTCTTTGTTTTTCGAAGTAAAAAAAATCCTCTGGAATCACTGGCCTTACTTAGATAGGCATGTGTTCTCTGGTGCTCTGGGCTGCACAGCTGCTTCCTGACTTCCCAACCCAGAGCCCGAATGCCATTCTCCATTCGTCATATCATACCTTACCTAAGACACTCATCTGAGCTATCTAACTGACACATCTGGGAGACTTAGAAGACTCTAAAATTTAAAAATATAAGAATTCATACATGACTGACCATATCAAATGATACCTAACTTGTGCGTTGATGTTACTTTTGCAGTGACTATGATCTTGGCCTCCTCTGCTACTACTAACCAGTGTTTATTAAGTATATCAATACATTAGTTACCTATGATGGACATAGTATATGAATTATTTCCACTACCTAAGAGAAACTTGCAAGGTGCATATTATCAATTTTCTCCTTTTACAAGTGAGGAAATAGAGGATCAGTGAAATACGGCTACTTGTCCAAGGTCAGTGCTGGTATTGGCAAAGAAAACCCAGTACTAGCTGGCTTTAAATCCAATGCTTTTCCATCATCCTGGCTGACCTTGCCCTTGTCAACCTTTCTGGCTTCTCCTGCAATATCCATCCACATACAGAGGAAGACTGAAAGAATAATTTTAGCTCTGTTTCACATAGGAAGAATTAAGCATAGGCAGACTCCAGAGGAAGAAAATGACAGAAGTAACCAAGCACAGTCCTGTGACAAATACAGACATTGTTTTACGATTAGAGATATTATGAAAAAACAACTCAGTAAAAAATCTTGTCTTCATCTATACTAGGGGCTGTTTAAATCCTCTGAAGTGAGACAAAAGCCTTTAAAGATACCATTTTCCAATTGCTGATACTCAGCTCTGTTTTAGAAAATATAGAAAACTTATTATTTGAAAATATAACAAATTTTTCTAATGAGGCAGAGAAACAGAGCCTTTTAATTAACATTACAAACTGGTAAGTATATTTCAAGCAAGAGAAAACTGTATGTGTGTGTGTGTGTGTGTGTGTATAAACAATGAGTTAAGTATTTATTTTTTATTCTCATTAGGGTACATGACAATATTTCCATAATTTTACTAAGAATAATTTTTCAGTTCTTGTTAATTTTTGTTTATAGTTGTATTGAGTTCTTTGGAGCTCACACCACTATTGTTTTGCTGAATCATTTCTAGTGATTACACTTTATGATGTCTTTTGGGTAGGGAGGATGTATTTTTATAAATCTTGATTATCTTTTCCAATTCTCTAGGAAGCAAGGAATTTAATGCAAAGCTCCAGTTTCAGAATAAATTATTTTGGATGCCCTGGAAATAATTTTCTCATTTTTTCATTGGAAAAAAATAAAAAATAAGCAATAAATTGCCATAATACTTATCAGTTCTTATAACCAGTTATCAAATTATATTTGTGCTATATTAATCAGTAATATTTTTAAGAGACAATATTAAAAATAGACAAGTTAGATGGTACATAGAAAAAAAATTAAAAACCTGAAATATTACAGAGAAATCTCTTAGAGACCAAATCTTCCAAGCCCCAAAGTTAAATCCAGAGAATTCATAAGCTCTTAAAAGTACCTGGGCATTCCGCCATAGCAGTCACTATATAGGATCACCAAAATTATGCAAAACTGAGCTCTTACTCAGGAAAGGAGCAAAATATATCTCAAAATTCTTTATATTTTGTTCAAATTTCCAAATTTACTAGCCTCCAAGTAAATACAAGAGGGAGGGGAAGGGGGAAGAATTCTAACAAATAACATATAGTGAATAAATTCCTTGATCTCAATTTAAATTACAATGAATATTGATGACCATAAGCAAAATCAACAGATTACCAATCTTTGTATGAATGAAAATCACCTTAATCCTATTTATATTTGCCAACTCATTCTATAGTAATTAAAGATATCACAAAAATACTGCCTTCCTTACTACAGTGTAAAATTAGCAATTACTGCAAATAAGGAATAATGAAGTTCAACTATTTTAACATTGAACTATCACTATGTTGTTTTTAATCTATATATACAAAATAATTAATCATTTATATAGTATCAACTCCCTTGAATACATCAACACATCAATCTAGTTTTCTGTCTCTCACAAGTCCTCATTTTTATATGAGCAAACAGTCACATTCCAAGGGAAGCAAACATACTAATATATTCATGCTATTATTGTTCCTTGGAAAAGATCCAGGGCCTCAATAAGGCAGTGATTGGAAATGCACAAAGTATTTTAATATCCTAATTATTTTGATTTAACTTCCTCTAATAGTTTAAATTGATACTGAATTTATTTAGAACCCATTAGAGTTTTTTTTCCCCCTCTCAACAGATCATAAACACAGGCTGAACTTAATCTCAAGACAAAATTAATTATTCATGCTTCAAATTGCTGATACACTTTTCCAAAAACCTGCCACCCCCTTCCACATTCAGGCTTTTATTTTAATTCCCTTTCCATTTTAGGAAAGTAATTACTGGCAATGTGTATGTCATTCTGAAGAGCAGTAAAACCTTCTATCCACTGATCTGAACACAAAACAGACACTCAGACCTACAGGAAAGAAGTTGCAAGTACCCTCAATTCAATATCACCATCACAGGCCGCTTTTGCCTCAAACCTGAGCTACCAGGGTGAAAAGGACAAAATGTCACAAGACCATCTCTCCTGCATTAAACAGCAAGGGAACCAACCATTAAATTGTCTCATGGAAAACTCAGGCCTTTTATGAACACAATGCACTTTTTTATAAGTTAATGCTCATCTTTTACTCATTCAACTGAGTTCAAAGGTTGTTTTCTCAAGGAGTGGGTTTTTGACTGAACAGAAACATTACACGCTCAAACTTGTCAGTAACCACAATGGCAACACAAGACCTTTTGATTCTTATATTCCTGAACCTGATTAGGACTAGAGACACTTCTTTAAATACTCTTGTTTTTGGAATTATCTTTTATTTTCACTTATACATATTTGTTGTCTATTTTTTGAGATTTTTGGAAAAAATAAGAAGTTAATTGATGAATCCATACTGAACCTCAGAGTCAAAGCATTCTATAATAGACATACTCTTATTTGACAATGTGAATGTTACTTTCTTTGCATTACTATTATTATTATTGCTTAATACTTTGTTACAGCAGTCATCTGATTTCTTTTCTGAATGTATTTATCTTCGTTCATTCTTTGTGAGGTTTTTGTTTTTAGACCTTACTTTAAACATTTTGTTATTGTTAAATTTTAAGCCTGTTTAATTTTGTGGAAAAAAGTGGAAACCTAATAAACACATGTATATATAAAAAATAAAAAATAAAAATAAAGCACTATTCAAATGTAACATGGTATCTTCTCTAGCTCATCTAAGTTATCTCATCTCATCTTTATCGTCAATTGTACAGTACAAGAATTACTTATGCAGCTGATTTGTAGACTTTGTTTTGTTTTTGCATAGAGAACGTCCTTATTGGTGGGAATGTCTAGCTCAGAGGAGGTATACAGACATTTTTTTTCTTTGCCACACATTGGCAGAATGAAAGTTGTCTTGGTCCATGCACCAATCTAAAACACTAGATATACAACAATAATGGAAACAAAAGGAAAGCAGATTTAGAAAGAAAAAAAGGTCTGTGTCTACTTTTTGGGCTACCTAACACGAGAGAAAAGCAAAAATATGTCTTCGTATGGAAGGTCTATTTTGAATTATTTGAGGATTCTCCAATTTCCATACTTCTTTTCTAAAGAGTCTGTATTAGTTTCCAATCCCACCAACAGTGTAAAAGTGTTCCCTTCTCTCCACACCAGCATTTGCTGCTTTCAGACTTGGTGATATTGGCAATTCTAAGGACATTCGCACTGGATTGTTAATTGCTGCTCAAGTTGCAATTAGAAGATGTGGAATTGACCAAGTGCCCATCAACCCAGGAATGGATTAATAACCTGTGGTGTATGTATACCATGGAATACTATTCAACCACTAAGAAAAGATGGAGGGTTCACAGCCACTAAGAAAAGATGGAGGGTGTATTAACCTGGATGGATTTGGAGAATGTTCTCCTTAGTAAAATGTCACAAGAATGGAAAAGCATGAATCCGACGTGCTCAACACAAATATGAAATCAGAAGACCAACAAAAACACACCCTGCCTGCACAAGAGAAAAACTCAATTAAATTCAAGTTGGGGGGAGGGAGGTGGAAGCGGAAAGGAGGAAGGGGGGTGGGGGAGAGAGAGGAAGGAGGGAGGTGGATGTGCTCTTACCTAGCAGGCACAATGTAAAAGGACATGGCGCACCTCCTGGGTGAGGGTCACAAGTACAACAGGTAATTTACCTAACAAACACAAATAATGTAACCTAATCATTTATAACTTCACATTAATCTGAAATTAAAAAAAAAAAAAAGGCCTCACAATTTCAGCACATGGCTTCTACATGAGTTTAACACCCCTGATCTAGCCCTTTCTCGTTGTCCTTTTCTTCTCTTCAGGCTGGTTTTCTACAGGCAGAAAGGGTCCCACTTAGTGATGTTATTCAGAGCCTATGGTGGAAGAAACATTGAAATAGAAGACAAATGAAGGAAGGACTCTACAAAGTAGTTTCTCTTTCTTTTGTATTAGTTGAAGGGACAAATGGAGAGTAGCTTCATAAGTCATCTGACCCAACCTGGCACATGATTTATTTTTCTGCTCCCAGGTAATGGTATGTCAAACAACCACTTATTGGGCCTGGCTGCCTCATGCCACCAACATGCCACTTCTATGCTTTTGGTCAGTGGGGCTGGACATAAACTTCAAGCTTCCTAAACCATGGGTACTCTGCCCCTTTTTTGTTATTGCCTTCAGTAATTTGCCTTTCTCTTTTATTCTTCAATTTGTCTACTCAAATTGTGAACAATCTTTGATTCACTTCCATGCGTTCCATGTGGTCATCTTTGGTGAAAGTTTGGCTATTTAATTAAAATCCCTGAAATTGACTCACAGCTGCAATTCTTTTTTATTTGTTTGAGTTTGGGCCAGTGTATGCTTTTCTGCCCTCTAACATTCGTAATTTCTGGAGCATTGGGAGCAAGTCTTAACCATCTTGGTATTTTTCCAACACACATACCAGGACCATGTGCAAGGAAGTCCTGCTTTATATGTGAATGAATGTCTGAATATCCACATGCCACGAGTTGAGAGACAGCATGATGGTATAAAACATGTCAAGAGGTAAATGTATCAAGGTTTAGCACATTGTGGAAATTCAAATAACTTAATATATGGAGCACCTTCGGCACAGTCCTTGGCAGATAATCAGTGAAAAGGACATTACAACTAGTATGACAAGTCATAATCCCCAAAGCCCTAATAAAGTCTTTCTCTGAGTGGAAATTTTACAATTTTTGTGTGTGTGTCTCATTTGGTTGTTAGCATAAACTTTTTTTCCTATTTTTTTAGAGCTCCTCATTTAGAAAATTTCAGATGTGGATCTCTTTCAGATGAGTGCAATCTCATGCATAAGAATGTGTGAGTTATTTGTTTCTGCCTATTCCATAGCTCCTAGTATGGATTGCAATCATCACATAATAGGTTGCCCAGTAATATTTGCTATGTGAATAAATGAATAAATGGGTGAGTGACACAGCTCCTAGAATGTGGGCTCTGGATATATCATCTGCGCCTTCCTTTATCCTACAAGAGTCTGGTATTTACATGGTCTCCCTGTCTGTGGAAAGCTCCTGCCTTTTTGCTATTCCTCAGCAGGCTGTTGGCAGCCAGCTTTCAGCTTTACACTCCACCGTGGCTTATTAAGAAAGGATCAAACTCACACTGGCAATGCTGAAGGCAGTTAGATTCCAGGGCACATGAGCAGAACAGGAATCTGGATATTTGGTTGATGGACAAGAAAACACATTAAAAATTCAAGAACAGCTTTGAGGCCAAGCGTGCAAAACATGTGCTCACCAAGCACTGAAGACTTTCTTTCCAGAGAAAACAAAGGAGAGTCTTTACGTGAGTACAGACCCCACACCTGCCTACTAAGTGAAATGGAGGAGCGTCAGAAAATGTCTGGGCCTCTGAGGAAAAGTGAGAAGGACCACACTGCCCTCAGTCACTGTCAGGGTTGGTGTGAGCAAGCAACTTCTCTGTGAACCTCGGTTTTCCTTGTGCAAAAGAGAGAGAATCAGATACCCTCTTGTATTCTTTCAAGCTGTATAGTTGTATGAGTATAAAATGTGCAACATATAGAATAATGCATGGCATAATAAACCAAAAAGCCTCATTGTAATGGATCGAGCTCATGCAAATCATCCAAGATTTGACTTTATCACAGAGAGTCACTTGAATTGGAGTTAAGAGTATAGGGAAGAAAGGGAAAGATGTTAGGTGCCAGGTGATATGCCAGGTGATACACCTTGCAGTCTGTTTCAGAGCAGTGTTTACTCAAACAAAAACAAAAAGTTCGGTTCTTTTTTTTCTTTCTTTCTTTTTTTTTTAATCGAGACAGGATCTAGCTCTGTCACCCAGGTTGACTTGTGTGGTGCAATCATAGCTCACTGTAGCCTTGAACTCTTAGGTTCAAGCCATCCTCCCAGCTCAGCCTCCAAAAGTACTGACATTAGAGGAGTAAGCCACCATACCTTGCCTTTCTAAAACTGATTTGCCTTAGAGCACATGCTGTCATTAGAGAAAGTGCACACCTCTTGTTTAATTAATCGCACCTCTCAACTGTGACCCAAGTGAGAGAGGTGTTGTTCAATGTTCCTTCACAAATTTTTGGAGACAACAGATTATGAAAACAGACCCTTTTTTTCATCTTTTATCTCCATAGAATGTTAATTCAAGGACAAGGGTCTGAATTTAAGAATTGTTTTGTTCAAAATCTGATAACTGAAAATTATTTTTAAGAAATACAGATTAAGGGATCAGGTGCGATAGCTCATGCCTGTAATCCTAGCACTCCAGGAGGCCAAGGTGGGTGGATTATTTGAGCTCAGGAGTTCAAGAACAGCCTAAGCAAGGGCAAGACCCCATCTCTCCTAAAAAAGAATGGAAGGAAGGAAGGAAGGAAGGAAGGAAGGAAGGAAGGAAGGAAGGAAGGAAGGAAGGAAGGAAGGAAGGAAGGAAGGAAGGAAGGAAGGAAAAAAATTAAAAAACTGAGGCAAGGTGACACTTGAGCACAAAAAGCTGAGGTTGCTATGAGCTACAACACCACAGCACTCTACTCAAGGTGCCAGAGTGAGATTCTATAAGAAAAAGAAATAAAAACAGAGGGAGAGGGAGAGAGAGAGAGAGAGAGAGAGAGAGAGAGAGAGAGAGAGAGATTAGAAACAATCTAAAATTTCCCACATCTATCTGAAGCCCCTAGGTGCCTTTTTTCCTGTCCTTTTTTTCCTATTTCTCTCTCTCTCTCTCTCTCACACACACACACGCACACACAGATCCACTATCAGGGGTCTCTCCTAGAGGCGCTGCTATGGGGGAGAGGTGAAGAAAGGAGAAGCTGGTGAAGGAAGCTGTGTGCCACTTGTAACTATTTCCCAACAACATGCAAGTGTTCCATGTTGCTTGGCAGGATGCTGCATATAAAATTAAATCTGAAGTGCTAATTTGGCATGATTTTTTATTCATAACATCAATTCTCAACATTAATTTTAACTTTTTTTATAATTTTCAACTGGAACTGAAAAATCACTTGGCAAAGTAATATTTGGTGAGAAATATGACAGAGTCCCTGCTTCTAAATGTAGGTGATTAGTGTGTTCTTTGCCCCTCCTGGGTAGATGGGAGCTCTTTCCTTGCTGGGTCCAATGGCAGGCTCCTAGCTCAACGCTGTGCCATTGACTCTGGAGAGCTGATAAATGGCACTTATTTTCTACTCATGACCTAGTTTGTAAGCTCATAAATCACAGAAAATTCCCCGATTCTCATTTGTTCCAACTTTCTCTTGATGAACCACAGAGTTAGATAACTGGCAGGGGTCAGGGGATTAGCTCAGAGATCTGAACTCTGTTCCTACTTTGTTATTTACTCCATTGTATTCACAACTTAGTCACTGCAGTCATTAAAACCCTGGCCAGGTGGAGTATCTGCCAGTGCAGGGTGTGTGTGTGTGTGTGTGTGTGTGTGTGTGTAGTTGTAGCCAAGGAGAGGAAGTTTGCTTGTGTTTGCAGCAGAGAGAGAAGGAGAGAGAAATACAAGAATAGCTATGAACGTGACACTGAAAATCAAAATGCTTAAGGTTAGGTAATAAATCTTCCCTTCGAGTGTCTTAAAAGTGTTTTCTCTACCCACAACATTCAGGAATTTCCATATTATTTTTTCACATTATACAGCATCTGTGTGCTCCATATGATATTAATTAAAATTTTGCCTCAAATATCTTTATCTTTAATATGCCCTCAAGCCTTGTCTTAAAATATATCATTTGTAAAACTATAGGATTTATGTTGTGCTTATGTGTTTTATAATGCAAACTGAAATAAATACAGAACTATTACAAGACTTTAAAAATTATCTGTTTGTGTAGCATCTGAACTAGTATTTTATCAGTAAATCATACAACACTCATTGAGAAACTGCTCTATCCATAGGTCTCTTAAAGGTCAGTGCATAAGTATGAAGAAGCCAAGTTCTTTTCAGGAATGTTATTGCCTATTGTACTTCTCAGACTGAACCAAGCAGAATTTGAACTTGTCTGGGAAACAACTTTCATGTATATGAGACAACTAGAGTATGTTAGGTAATCCTACAGGTAATCCTAATTATAGTCATGATGTTGTACAATAAATCTTTTGAACATTCATATTCTCTTGAACATTTATATTCTTTGACCAACATCTCCCCACTCCCCCATCCCTCACAACCAGCCCATCCCCTAGTAACCACCATTATAATATCTACTTTTATGGTGTCTTAGATTTCACATATGAGTTAGATCATATGGCATTTCTCATTCTGTGCCTGACTTATTTCATTAATCCAATGTTCTCCTTTCAGTTTTGCAAGATAAAAACGTTCTTGAGATGTTACACAATGATGTGCATATAGTTAAAACTGCCGCATTGTACATGTGAAAATTACTAAGGGGGTAAATCTATGATGTGTACTTTTTATCATAACAACAACAACAAAACAGTTGGTGTTTGTAAGAAAGGCAGTTGAAGTGGTAAGCAAAAACGAAGGTCTCTAGGGTTTATGAGGATGGTTCCATTCTGGATGCCAGTGGTAGATTTTCCCATCAATGAGGATATTAGTTTTTGGTTCTTTGTTTCAGGTTAATTGAGGGTACAAAGAATTAGGTTACAATGTTTGCATTTGTTAGGTAAAGTCCCTCTTATAACTGTGTCCCATCCCCAAAAGGTGTACCATACACCACAACATTGTGCCCGCCAAGTGGGAGCACATCCAATGAGTATGTCTTAAATAAAGTATTTTTTTCAGAACTTTGTTGAGTGGGAAGCAAAGATTAAAAAAAAGACAGAGTTAGACTAACCATGGTAGGAGCTTTGGAAATGAGACTATAATTTAGCCATCAGACGGAGGCAGCCAGGTGTGCAAAACGAAAAATGTAAGCTCTACTGTTGCTTCTACTGTTGCCAGTGATTTAGAAGTTTTTACATTGGATTAAAATCAACATCTTGACTTTAACTTGGAAACTGACCAAGAGGCAGCGTAAATTAAAATGTTAACGTCCTGGGCTGAAAGTCTGCCAACTGGCTGCAGAAGGTGCACACTAAACTCAAGCAGAAGAATGCTTCCATGGTATCAAAAAAGTGGGCTATCCCTTGTGAAGCTACCATTGCTGTGATGAGCCTAAAGGTCATTGAGTATGGCCACATATAGACACAAATGATTTTGTATTCATGTGAGAGGATCCTGTTGTTGATGCCCATATAGCATTCCTTTCTGCCTCACCTAGTAGGAGGATGTGTTTTTTATTTGGGGGAATTACCAATCTTAGTCAAAGTGGTTTGGATGGTGCTGACTCATTCAATATCAGGCTAGATATACAACTAGGCTTTGTCAGATAATTTCTTCCTACTGGCCACAAAGGTAGATTTAGGGATTGCACATAATCCAGGTGAGTCTTACTAGACTAAAATTTTACGGAATTACTGCAAAAGATACATTCTTTCAGCTTCAGTTACTAAGCTGTAAGAATAGAAGATTCTAGAAGCCATTGTAGATCACAGAGTGAAGTAGAACCAATAAACAGAGCTAGTTTCCAGATGACAAGTTTTGAAGCCCTGAATGTGGATGTGCTAATAAATCCTCCTTGTGCCTAATTCAGTTTGATAACAGAAATAGAGTTGAAAATAATACTGTACCAAGCTAAAGAAGTCCATAGATTTTTCCTTTCATGCCTTATGTCTCTATCTGATGTTCCTCCCTGAGGAACCCCAGAAAGACTTACTCTCCGTTGTTATTTATATACACAGTACTATTTCTGGAACATAATAGCTATTCAATAAATAACTGTGATTAAGTCCTATCTCTTTCAACCATTGCATCATTCTTGAGTTTGGGAGTCCAAACTCAAGGGTATATACTAGTGGATATGTCTAGGTGTTTTATTTGTTTGTTTGTTTTCTTTTTCATTGAAGTGAAATTCTGAGTGTTTTCAGAAAGATGCATTTTCTTTTGTGTTAAAACCAAAACACACACACACAGAGGAACTAAAGCAATCTCTTCAGACATTGTTGCACGTCCATACACTCATTAAGAGAGTTTAATTACACACTGCTGAAATTTGAATTACTACTCATGGCTATATGAATGGAGCACCTCTCTGAGCCTTTGTTTACTCATCTATCTATAAGTGGATGTATAATAGAATTTACTTTCTCAAGTTATTGTGATAATCAAGTACTTAAATATATAAAATGTTGAATATAGTGCACAGAGTATGTTCTCAATAAAAGCCAGCTTTACATTATGTATGTTAAGAAAATCCATCTAGGGTGGCGCCTGTGGCTCATAGGAGTAGGGCACTGGCCTATATGCCAGAGGTGCCTGGTTTGAACCAAGCCCTGGCCAGTAACTGCAAAAAAACCCAAAAAACAAAAATCCATCTAAATGGTAGATGAATAAAGCAAATAAACAAAAGCATTCTCATTTCCTCTGAAGTGTTCCTCCTCTCTCTCGCTGGAAAAAAAAAGCACACAGTTCTGAAAACAAATGAGTAAAAGATGTGTCTCTGGGAGTAGGTTCTACCTGCGTCATCCCTGGTTGCTAAGAACCCCAGTGCTGATGCCCAGATTGGGGAATATCATTTTGTGTCTATTCTGATATGCTGTGTTTGTTTTTCTTGGCTGATTACTTAAAAATAATAGTAAATGCCATGATGAGAAATTATATCCCTTGTTCTCTTGATCAGGTAGGAAAATTCTATTCACTGGGAGCTACAGAAAGTCACAGATTCTTTTCTTTTAATTTTGGTTCCAGCAGCTAGTAGATGTAGACAGTATAATCCCTGCATCCACACCAGCTCTGTGCTGCCAATAGGCGAGAAAAGGACCTGTGCCAGACTGCGTGGCTCCAGCCTGGGTACTGATTGATCGTTCATGGAGATGGAGCTTTTGCGGCTCTTACCCACCCACCTCAAATAAATCAATCTCCGCCCTCTCCCAAATTGCTCTCTGCAGCATTATCATCTCTGCATTTGCCCTCAAACTTGTGCTTTCCTCTTAGCTGTCTTGCTACGTATCTTCATAGCTAGTGCCTAAGTGTTAGTTTCTCCACTGCTCCCTTTTCTGTTTTTTTTTTTCTTTTTTTTTTTTTTTATTGAATCATAGCTGTGTACATTAGTTCAACCATGGGGTACAGTGTGGGGGCTTCACATGCAATCTGAGATATTTTATCAACCTGATTGACATACCATTCATGATATTTTCTCGTTTACTA
>CAUYON010022800.1:0-16721 GCA_963573935.1 Arctocebus calabarensis | reverse complement strand
GATGCTTCTTTCCCCACCTTGCCCCTCTGTCTCACCCAGTCTCTGGTAACCCTGCAGGGCTGTGGTCCAGTTCCCTCCAATGAGCAGATGCTCTAGAGGTTTGCACCTGCCTAGGTCACACAGGGCTCTGTGACTCCTCAGCCAGTCCACCGTTTGTGTCGGTGTTGGCAGGGGGAGAGGTGAGGCCTAACAACCTGGGTACTTGATAGGGACTGGGGCAATTCACTCAGTTCCAGCCCTGTCCCTGATTGATGTTGCTGATAGAACAGAACAAGTTTGCAGAATTTCTGCCCTGTGGAGGAGACACTGGGCTGCTAATAGTCCTGACTTAATCTGCGAGCTTCAGCCCTTTGTCTCTGCTGTCATCCCCTGAGGGCCAGGTGTGGCCAAAATTTAGCAAAGCCTGCCGGCCAGCAGCTTTTCAGCTTACTCTCTCACCACTCCCAAGCTGGGAGAACAGCACAGACCATCAGCAACCCATGCCTTGTCCACACCCCTTGAGAAAGTGTTCAAGAATCTGGACTCCATGGGGGAGAGACCTCCAAACCTCAGGGTGAGAGTGGAGGAAAGTGCCGGGAGTTCCAACTTGCAGATAGAGAATATATACAGTTTGATACAGCTTTATGCCTGGCAGGAGAGTGCTGCGGCTCAGGGGAAGGAGGTCTGGTTTTTAGAGGGTCTCTCCCGTGGGGTAGAGTGGGAGGACATCTGAACTCTGCTCGCTTGTTTGTATGGAGGTATGGCGTATGCTGTGAGCTGTTCTCTTGGGGGAGGGGACTCCCGTCCGCTTGGTGATGTGCTCTGTACCTTTTATTTGTATACTTGGGGTCGCAGGTCACTCCAGCAGGGTTGATGTGTTTTCCTCAACCTTGTCTCTTGGCTCAGCTCCAAACCCTTGGCTTTCTCGCTAAATTTCTGTCCTTTAACTCTCCTTCTGGACAGGAGTGTTTGCAGAAAGCTGGCTACAGACCACCTTCTTGGCCTGCTGTTTCTGCTTTTGTATTCTTTTGAATACTTTTGTATTATTTCGATTTCCTATTGCATTGCTTTTTCCTATTTTAAGACTCCTTGTAGAAGGAAAGCCATCTTAAGAGTTTTGTACTCCAACAATCTATATATTATTTATACTTAAAATGCTAATGTCATTGGAATATAATGGAACTGACATTTAGTTAATGTCATTGGCATATAATCGAATAACTTTCAACTGAAGTTGAAATTTCAAATCTCGGCTCAGTGCCTGTGGCTCAGTGCCAGCCACGTACACCTAAGCCAGAGGGTTTGAATCCAGCCTGGACCTGCCAAACAATGACGGCTGCAACCAAAAAATGGCCGGGCGTTGTAGTGGGCACCTGTAGTCCCAGCTACTTGGGAGGTGGAGGCAAGAGACTCGCTTGAGCCCAGGAGTTGGAGGTTGCTGTGAGCTGTGATGCCACAGCACTCTACCCAGGGTGACAGTTTGAGGCTCTGTCTCAAAAAAAAAAAAAAAGAAATTTCAAATCTTTGTGCTATCATAATTTATAGGTGAGACTACCCTAAACATATTTAATATTTACTTTCTTTGTGAGTATTTAATATTATCTATCATGGGTAGAAGTCAAACTACCCCTCAGAGTAATCTTACAGAAATACATAATTATTATCTGGGGTATCATATGGAAGGAGTTCTGGAAAAGGGCTTAAGAGCTGTTGTCTCGAGGAAAGTGGAAGAAAGAAAGAAAGAAGGAAGAACTTACCAGAGTATTTGTGTCAGCCCAAATTTCTGACATGATCTTAGAGGTGGTAAGCCATGAAATGACGATGACGAGCAGCCAAATTGTGTTCTCTAGCCAGGAGCTGACTGCACATTGGTGAAGAGCTTCTGTACATGCCAGCTTGCCACCTGCTAGCACCTGTCATGGCACACAAAATAGTTGATTAATGAATGTTAACATGGCTGATGCTTTTATAAAATAGATAAGAAAATAAAAATACATGTAGATATTTTTAGAGACTTAACATTGGGCATAAATAAGCCAAAGAATAGAAGATAAACTCCAAAATGGCATACCTGAATCATTTCTGAATTTGTTGAAAGGCAGGACCAGATAAAAGGAAGGGGCAAGGGAAACATTCCAATTGATTTTTATTTAAAAACAACAGTCTATGAATAAAAAAAATTTAGCTAATTGAAAAGATCTTTATTTTTCCTGCTACTTTCACACTCTTTTTTTCTTTGTGTGAAATGCCCGGAGATAATTAGTTTTTTTATACTGAGAATTTTGTTTTCACACCATCAGAGAACACTCTGTAAAGTAGCAGAGTGTTCAGTCTCTAGATGATAATCTTGCTTATAAACATGGTGAGTTCTCAAAATCACCATAGCGCAGTAGTGAGTTTGTAGTTAAGAAATATAACTTAGAAATAAAACTACAAAAGTTGTGTTTGTTCATTTATCGATCAGCATATACTTATTGAGAAATATTCATTTAGTACAGTTCATGAAGGAAGGCTACAGTAGTGAATAAAGCAAGGTCCCTGTCCTCAATACATTCTAGAGAGGGAGATTGACAATAAATAAGTAAACAAATACACATTAGAACCTCTGTAAACTGACCACCAAGGAACTGTAACAAACTGGTCAACCAATGGAGGTATTCAACATATGGAACTAGGCCTACCTACCATCCTGATATGTACATGTGGTGTACGTCTGGTCTAAGAAAATTAGATCAACTTAAAGAGGTGGTCAGTGTAAAACGGTGATAAACCATGGAGATTCTGCTGCATTTGGTTTATGTATGTGGAAGGGCTGTTATCTTCTCTGAAGCACTTTTGGAATCTATATAAAAATGAGATACTTCTACTGTTTATTCTAAGATTGTTGGTCCTTGATTTTTCTGAGACCTCAAAGTGAAACTTCTTAACCTAAAAAGAACATAAAAATATACAAATTTCTGTATCTTGGATAAGCCCTCATAAAAAGTCTGTGACACCTGTATAAATTACTGCATGGAGTTATGTCATTAAGTTTTATTCCTAGCAGGAATAATTTGGCCCTAGAGTTAATAGTGCTAAAGATGCCCTCGGACTGATGGCCTGAGGCAGGGAAGACAATCATTCCCACTTGGGCTACTTCAGCATAAGGGTAGGCTGAGTAGAGTCTTAAGTTTATTATGTATGTGAAAGTTGGTTCGATTTTGATGCAATTTACATTTGTATTTGCTGAATAGCTATCCTGGCAAAATGTTTTAGGCCTCAGTAAAGGTTCCCATTTTTCCTTTAAAGAATAGAAATATATTCTTCCAAAGAGTCTAGAGGCAGACAGTCCAATAGAAAGATAATGTGAGCCTGATGAGCAATCTGAAATTGTCTAGTAGCCTCATTACAAAAGTAAAAAGAAACAGGCGAAATTAACTTTAATAACATACTTTGTTGAACCCAGCTCATCCAAAATATCATTTCAAAAAATACTGGCTTTCTTTTGATGTTAAGTCTTTGATAGCCAGTGGCTACTTTATGCTAAGAGCATCTCTCAGTGGAAATTAGTCACATTTCAAGTGCTCAGTAGTCTTGTCTGGCTAATGGCAGCATTGTTGATCAGCATAGACCTTCATTTTATTTCTTGTTTTCTGAACTTGTTGTAGGCTTCAGAGACCCTTTACATTTTTCCCCCATCATATGCTCAGAACGGTATCTCTTGACTCTAAAGGTCATTCTGACTTATACTACCTCTGTCATTCCCTCCTCTCACCCCTCACCGAGCCAAGAGGAAATCAATCTCATAAATAATGGGGTATTAACAATATTATTGATGAAAGGAATGGGTTTTGTGGATCTGAGACAGTCAGGGATCTCAAACACGTGGCATTCAAATTTGTGACAGTGCTATAATGGCAAGACAGTCTAATGCAATTGCCGCAAGGCAGGCAGCATAAGATTCCCACAGGCATAAACTAGAAAGTGTAGCATTTTGGATATTGTGCTATTTCCTAAAACCAAAAGAGAGATGAGTGGCAAAAAATCAGGAGGTATATTGCTCCACATCCCGATATGAGTGCTTAAAAACCTGATCTGGATCATTTTCATTTCAAAAGAGTCCGCTTTAACAATAACCTGCTACTGGGTTTATTTATTCTTAATATCATAATCTTGAGAGAGAAAAAGAAAGAACCCGATTGGCTCAGCTCACATCAGGAGTTCACTGCTGGACCTTTCAGTAAAGGCAGGGATGCCGGGTGATGCAGTAATAAAAAAGCTATTGGAGTCCCAGTCTTGTATAACAGGGATTGTGCTCAGAGAGAGAAGAACCACTGGAGCTTAACAATGTTCTGCTCCAAAGAACAAGAGGCACAGGAAATGTTAAAATTTTATTAATAATATTGCTAGATTCGCACTTTAAATTTTATTTACTATACTGGCAGTCCCCAAGTTGCAAATAACCAATTTCAGTACAACTCTCACTTATGAACAAAGGCTATTACAGGTAGTAGGTAAATGTGCCTGTTCCAACTTATACTACATATCAGTTCAAGAACAAACCCACAGAACCTATCTTGTTTGTAACCCAGGGACTACCATTGCAACCAACCTTTGTCTCTCATGTATATTGTCAAGAGCATAAAAAAAAAAGACAGAATTCCTTTGTTTTAAAGCCTCATGATGCAGACTAGAGCTAGTTACATTTCAGAATAACTTAATTGGCAACTGCATTTAAAAAGAGATTCAAGAAGCCAAGGAACTGGAATAACTGAAGGATAAATAAAAATCTCAGACTATATCAAGTGAAAAACAGGCAGCCATATGGGTTAAGAATGATTGATTCCAAAAAGATACCTTGAAGATATTTTGGAGTAGATTGTTATTTCCCCTTTATCCAGCTGAATGTTTTTATTAGCAATTATGTAACCTGACGTTACAGTTATATCAGTTTGTGTATCTGTTTATGTTTTTCTACATCACTAGCATTTGTACTCCATGACAGTAGAATCTGGTCCTGGTACCTATTACTATATTACCTGTGCCTAGAACAGTGTCTGGCACATAGTAGGTGCTACACAAATGACTGTTAAATGAATTAGGGGCAAGTGAAACTGTTAAACTCACTGCTTTTCTTGGCTGTTGTTCAGACTAAACAAAACCGATGCACAGAGATTTAAAACTGAAAATTACCTTGGGAATTATTTCAATTTTCTTACTTTACAACTGAAATAATTGAAGTCCTTGTAAATGTACCCTTGACTTAAGAGACTACAGGAAAAGATGAAGAGTCGAACGCAGAAAGCCGCCTACACCTGGATTTCTTTTAAGAGCATGAGTGTGTCATAAGTCATCTATTCATCGGCAAGATAATTTTATAACCACTACTTCTCTGATTTCGACTCCCTACCAAGCACACCTCTGCTCCCAAACTACCTGAAATATGGAATGTGAACATTAATATAAATATCAATGTTTATTAAAAAATGTAAATGTGGAGCCTCTGAAATGCACTCTACTGAAGTTACAAATATGTATATATTAAAATGTGAAATACACACATCAGCATTTTATATGCCTCTGTTTTGTGTAAGCCAACATTATGTTATGAACTCTATGATAAAATGGGGCCCACTTGGATAATCTAGGCTAATCTTCACGTCTCAAAAAGCCTAACTTAATCGCTTTAGCAAAATCTCTTTGTCCATGTAAGATAATATATTCATAGATTCTGGGGATTATTAGGATGTGAACAGGGAGGGTGTCATTGCACTATCTACCACCCATCTCTTACTGGAATAATCTACAAATTAACCTATTCCTCTACTCCGTCAATAGAAAGTCCAGGCCATTATGCGTTGAGGAATCTCTTCCATTTGCTCCTGAGTTTCAGATAATGTTTTTAAGCATTTGAAATTCAGTTGTATTTTATGCAAGGGCTGTGAAGGCAAAAGTCACTAAGAATTTCAGAAAAGGAGTACATTTTCAGAGGGTAAGAATAACACTTGGAGAAGAAATCTGGTTTTATTGCACTAAGTAGTTTTGTTTGAAAGGACGTGTATGGTTCTGCTGTGGTGGTTACATGTCTACATTTGTTTTTCTCCAACTTCAAGAGAAATGGTGAATGAGCAAAAGAAGTAGACAGTATCCTCACAGCACCATCTAAAATTTATCAGCATGTCACCAAGGGAATGCTCATAATAAGACCTTATAGTCATTAAAAGAGAAAATCATGGGAGGTACTTTAAGAATGCTATTAAATATTTTTGAAATACTAGTTTTAAAAAAAAGTTAAACAGTTGTGATATAAAGCTCCACCATTAATTAAAATTGCTTGATAATACTCAGTGCCAGGGGAAAACATTTTGTTAATTACATTGGAAAGCTATTCAATTTGTAGCTTATTTACCTTTATTTGTGACCTGGCTTAGAGTGTCAAACTTGAATTATAATATTGTTTGTTAATTAATTTTTAGACATAAACCATTTGATACAGAGAAACTATTGTGTTTGGCTAAATGTAACTGTATTAACCTTGCAGGGCAGTGATGTACCTTATTATGTTTTATGTATATTGCGGGTTCACAGCATTTATAGTTACCTCCAGTTAGGTGGATTCTGCTATAATCTACATAAGTAATCCCCTTACTTATTAATAATTTTTAGCTGATGTCTGTTCTAGTGTTCCTACCTTGGCATTTTGCTGTTTTCTCTGATCCTCCTGCTGGAAGTGAGAGGTAAGCAACAGAGCAGGTTGGGTCAGGGACAGAACAAGGAGGCAGCGGCTCTGGTCTTTCTCTTTTAATTTAATCGTTCACAATGCAAAATGCTAGCCTTGATGCAAGCGGCTTGAACTCCTTAAGGGCTGCTGAATAACAGCTACTTCAACTCCAAGCAATTCACACACTCAGTAGCTGTTAGCAATGCAAATGTTCTGGGAGCCATGAAGTAAGTATACAGGGCTCTGGGTTTGCAGGCATTGCTTGGGTTCAACTGATGAATATTTAATCCTATTGAACATTTGGAGAAAATATAAAGGCTTTGCTGAAAATCCAGTTTTAACAATTAGGGTTTCTTGTACATTCTTGTTCTAAAGTCTGTGAATTTATCATATTCAATGAGTAAGGAGGAAAAATAGGTTTTTATCTGTTACTGGAAATTACTTGGGATTTTTTTTTTTTTTGAGGATGAATAGTAAGTGCAATTGCCTTCACAAGATTCTCTGGATCTGCTACTGGCAATTGGCAGAAAGTGCTCTAATGTCCTTACTTTATTCCCCAGGCTCTGGTAATGGACTTTGTTATAGACAGACTAAACGACATCTCTTTTAATCATCACAATTCTCTTTCTTGCTCACGAGAGAATCTCACACATCTATTAGAATTCCCCAAATGGTAGACATATAAAGACATTCTGTAAAGGAGAGGTGGGAGAAGAGTATTTTCACTTCCTCTTCAAAATATCCCTGAGCATTGACGCAATTCAACCTTGGAAATGCGTGTGCAGTATTTTTCCCCTTCTTTGTTTTGCATCTCATTCCTTTTTACTCTGGCTCTGCGCTGGAGTGATTATCATTTCCAGATTGCCTGTGTTTTTCAATGGCACTTGTAATAATCTCATCTATTTCGTCCTTCATATAAGGATGTCTTTCATATAAGGACTGTTCTCATTTAAAGAATACAGAATTTTGAGAAAAAAAGGAAACGTTTTTCAACAGTTTTAAGGAGTGGAAAGAGAATGAGGAAAAAAATGAAAGGAATGACAATATGGCTTATCTGATACTTGTCTGTCACATGAAAAATCCGCTGTGTTGGGAACTATTATATATTCCTTATTTTATAAAAATGTCTGAAGAATTTGAGTAAATGAGAAACAGGGAACTATGATGATCCTACAAGCATCTGCTGGACAGAACTGGGCATTTCATGATTGTCTCCTGAGTCTGCACTTTTACATTTCACAGCGTTGAAACCTTTTCTCAAAATACTCAAGGAATGGAAAAAGGGCCGAGGGTTCCAAATGTGATGGCAGAAGGGAAGCTAAAACTTCTCTGATTTCAGTTTTTATACGTATCACTATTATATTATGAGCGTTAAACATTTTATCTTCCCATTCCATAAATCTTTCCCCAGAAAAATTAATTACTGTAGAACAGGTGGTCTCGGACTTTGGACAAGTTTTTCGGAAACTAATGGGGTCTTTTCAAGGAAGAATACACTCAAGATAAGGATTGTCTCTTGAAATCATACCTGGAGGATGGGAGGAAAAATGTAAACTTTTAACCTGAGGCTCAAAGAGGCATTGAAATGTGACACAATGTGATAGCAGCCATGTCTTACTACATCTCTTGAGCTAAATAACTGCCTCTTAAAGCCACTTTTAATCATAAAATGTCATACTCTGGACGTTATAACTCATGTTTATAGTTCAGCCATATATAGACAATTGCCAATCAATGTTATTTCTATAAACCAATGAGAATTCCTATCCAATGACTGTATCACCCCAGCCCTTGGCCCTTTTTACCTTTAAAAACCTGCTTATACCAAAGGCAGATGGGAGCACTCCCTAAGGCAACTTGAAAATGTGTCCTGGGAATTTGTTCTTCAACCTTCGTCTTAAAAAACTCTTTATATTAATTTCACCATAGTATCTTTTGTTCGGTTGACTGGATACAAAGAGTAAATTACGCGGCTCGACAGGCTGAGGTACCAGCCACGTACACCTGAGCTGGCGGGTTTGAATCCAGCCCGGGCCTGCCAAACAACAATGACGGCTGCAACCAAAAAATGGCCGGGCGTTGTGGCGGGCGCCTGTGGTCCCAACTACTTGGGCGGCGGAGGCAGAGACTCGCTTGAGCCCAGGAATTGGAGGTTGCTGTGAGCTGTGATGCCACAGCACTTCATCCAGGGTGGCAGCTTGAGGCTCTGTCTCAAAAAAAAAAAAAAAAAAAAAAAGAGTAAATTATGCCAAGATAATGAACTATTTTCTCAAATCTGTTCACATCAAGTCTTTTTCCTTCATGCTAAAACAAAACTGCAAATAAATTATTTTTCTCATTGTTGTAAGCTGCAACCTTCTATAGCTTGAAACACATATAAACCTCACATTAATAGTGGCAGAAAAGCCAATAAAATCAGAGAGACCTAAGAAGGTCATTTCTTAAGACTTATTTGTCAAAACTATTGTCAGTTGATATTCAATGAAATAAACTTGCCACTTACTAAGCCAATTTCAGTGAAAAAAGAATGAGAACACAGGTGAAAGGGAGAGAAATATAGACAGTGCTAAAAGTGAGCAGTAACAGAAAATCCTATCAAACTTGCCTAAACAAAAACTATTCATTTGACACAGAACACGCATTTGACAGAATCCAACACCTTTTTAAGTTAAAAATGCTGAAAATAGTTAGGAATAGAAGAAAACTTCTTTAACACGAAAAAAGCATTTTAAAAAAAATTCCAGCTAATATACTATTCAGTGCTGAAAGACTGAAGGATTGCCTTCTCCAATCAGGAACAAAACAAGAAGGATCACAGTTGCCACTGCTATTCAATACTGTCCCACAAGTCCTAGGCAGAGCAATGAGGCAAGAAAAAGAAATCAAAGTCCTTTACGTGTTCTTAAGGAAGAAGGGAAGGCTATCTGTGCATACACAGCAGTGTTCTAAATGTGAGGCATACTGAAGAATAAGCGTGCGCAGAAACACGTACGCACAAAAACTAGAGTTAATAAATTCAGCAAAGTTGCAAGACACAAAACAAACACACATTCAGTTATGTTTCTATATCCCAACAAGAAATAGCCCAAAAGAAAATTGAGAGAACAATTCTATTTATAACAGCATCCAAAAGATTAAAATACCTAAGAATAAATCTGACCAAGGAGGTGGCCTTGATCTTGACTTCCAAAATAACTTATGGTGGCTCATAAGCAACAGAAATTTATTTCTCATGGTTCTGGAGGGTGGAAAATCCAAGATTTGGTGTCTGCTGAGGGTCTGTGTAAAAGGAAAAAATAATCCAGTTTTCCTCTCTACTCTCACACTCAAGATAGGGAACTTTGGGGACTAGATATGTGTATGAAGTATGTGTGTTTGTGTGTGTGTGTTTGTATGTTCACAGAGCAGATTTCCTCACATACCAGGCATTTCTCTAGTTGGCCTCAATTAGATGTCCTGTAAATCAATTCAATAGCAACACCATCTACTATCCCACAGGTTGTGGGTTCTGTCCCACAAGACTGCCCCTACTTCAGATGACAATCGAAAGTAATAGAATTTTACCTACACACCTGACTGAGCAATTACAAACAGGGGTTCTTGAGAAACTGCTCCTTGTTTTTGATTAATTTGCTAGGACGGCTCATAGAATTCAGTGAGATATTTATTTACATTTATTCTTTCATTATAAAGGATATTACAAAGGATACAGATAAACAGCCACATGAACAGATGGACAGAAGAAGGTATGGGGGGCCTCAGAACTCCTATGCCCTCTCTGAGTGAGTCACCCTCCTGGCACATCTACATGTTCATCAACTCAGACGCTTATTAAATCTTATTGCTCGAAAGTTTTTACAAAGCTTGCTCTTCAACCCTAACCCACAGAGGTGGGTAGGTGGGGCCTAAAAAATTCAACCCTTTAATCTTTTAACCACTTGGTCTTTTTGGTGACTGACCCTCATCCAGAGTCTACTAGGGAACCCATCCTAAGTAAATTCATTAGCATAAACTCAAGAGTTATCAAAGGGGCTCATTAAGAATAACAAATGTTACTTGTATTACTCAGGAAATTCTAGAGATTTTAGGCACTCTATGATAGGAATTGGGAACTATATTTATATCGGAGAGGGCCCAGAACAGTCATGACAATATCTTAAAAAAAAAAAAGTTAGAGGATGTACATGCCCCTATTTTAAAACCTTCTAAAAACTACGTAATTGGGCAAAACTGTGGCTCAAAGGAGCAGGGCACTGGCCCCATATACCGGAGGTGGTGGGTTCAAACCCAATCCTAGCCAAAAACTGCAAAAAAAAAAAAACCTAACAAACAAAAAATAAAATAAAAACCATACATAATCAAAACCATGTGGTATTGGCATAAAGATAAACATATGAATCTATGGAATAAAATTGAAAGTCCAGAAAATAAATCCAAACATCCATAGTCAATTTATTTTCAACAAAGGTGCCAAGATTATTCATGGGGGAAAGAAGAGTTTCTTCAACGAGTGGTGCTGGGACAACTAAAGAACCAAATGGAAGACAATGAAGACGGATTGCTACTTCACTCCATATACAGATGTTACTTCCCCATGGATCAGCAACCTAAATGTAAGAGCTAAATTTATAAAAATAGTAGAAGAAAACATGGGAGTAAATCTTCAGATTTGGTAATAGATTCTTTGATAATAAAAGCATAGGTAACAAAAAAATAAAGTGAAC
This sequence comes from Arctocebus calabarensis, assembly GCA_963573935.1. Lineage (NCBI taxonomy): Eukaryota > Metazoa > Chordata > Mammalia > Primates > Lorisidae > Arctocebus > Arctocebus calabarensis. The sequence goes on along the minus strand of CAUYON010022800.1, from coordinate 5,318 downwards.
TTCATAATTTTTTTAAACTTTTCTTTCTTTCTTTCTTTTTTTAATGAGGCAAAGTCTCACTATGTTGCCCTCAGTAGAGTGCCATGGCATCACAGGTCAGCTCAGCTCAACTCAACCTTAAACTCCTGTGCTTAAGTGCTTCTCTTGCCTCAGCCTCCCAAGTAGCTGGCACTATAGGTGCCCATCACAGCACCCGGCTATTTTGTTTGTTTTTATTGCAGTTGTCATTGTTGATTTTAGCTGGCCCAGGCTGGGTTTGAACCCACCAGCCTCAGTGTATGTGCCAGCACCCTACCTACTGAGCTATGGACACTGCCTTAAACCTTTCTTCCTTAAAGGGCACAAGTAAGCTTAAAGAAAAACTATAGATTGGGAGAAAATATTTGTAAATTTTATATTGGATAAGGTTTAGCATTTAGAATATATAAAGAACTTCTACAACTCAACACCAAAAAAGACAACCCAATTAAAAATGAGCACTGGACTTGACATTTACCCAGAAAAGATAGTCAGATGGCCAAAAAGTACATGAAACTTTTCAATTTAATTTATTTTTAAGGAAATGAATGTCAAAACCACAATCAGATATCACTTTCTATCACTAAGATGGCTATAACAATTATCTTTAAAAAGCAGAAATCAACAAGGGTTGATGAGGATGTGGAGAATAAAACTCTTGTATATTGTTGACGAAAATGTAAAATAGTGCAACCACTATTTTACAGTGGGAAACATTTGATGGTTCTTCAAATGTTAAACATAATATTACCATATGACCCAGTAATTCCACTCCTAGGAATATACCCAAGAGAATCAAAAACATACATCCACACCAAAACTTGTATAGAGATGTTTACAGAAGTATTGTTTGTAAAAAGCAAATGATGGAAACAACCCAAATGTCCATTTATAGATGAATGGATGAACAAATTGTGGTATATACAGTCTACAGAATATTATTTCATTCAAAAAAAGTATTAATATATCCTACAACCGAGACATATCTCAAAATATAGGTATCATGCTAAGTGAAAGAAGCCAGATGAAAAAGGTCACATATTATATGATTTGGGGTATCTAAAAGAGGCAAATGCGTAGAAATGGAAAGATTAGAAAGTAGTTGCCAGGATCTGAGGGAGTGGTTGGAATTCCTTAAAGAGTACAAGATATTCATCTGGAGTATATTAGTCATGGTTCTTCAGAGAAACAATAAACAGAGGTCATTATGAAAGTTTTGAGATACACAGAAATCAAGAAATGTGAAATTCGTGTGGATAGAAACACATGAAGCCTTCCCCCTGCAATACCAATAAGCCAAGCAAGTTGAAAATTGCCCAGGATGAATCAAAAAGGATGCTGTTGACTGTATTTCTTGGAAGTGAAATAATGGCCTATAACATAGTCTGTCTCGAATCTGACATAGTTACCCACATAGAATGTGTGTCTACATAGAAATTTATTTTAAGGAATTGGTACATATAATTATGGAGGCTGGAGATGCACAAATCCATAATATGCAGGCTGGAGACGCAGGGAGAAGCCGTATGTTACATTTAAGTCTAAATGGTATCTGTTGGCAGAATTCCCTCTTGCTCTGGTGGTGGTGGTGGTGGGGTCAGCCATGTATTACCACTGAGTTTTGAGAGTTCTTTATATATTCTATGTTCGAATTTGTTGAATGGTTTGCAAATATTTTCCTCAGCATGTGTCTAATCTTTTTATTCTGTTTATGTGGTTGTTCATGGTTGAGGTCCAAATTATCACATTTCCCCTTTTACATATCATGTTTTTGTTGTCACAAGATAGTTTTCAGTAAGTATACACCTTCTTTATAAGTCTCTGAAAACTAGAAAAAGCCATGTCAGATATAGATGAACACTGAACGAATAGCAAATTAATCAAAATACACTATTCCTTCACTGCCTTGAATATTAAATGTTAAATATTATGAATTGAAGCAATGTTTTAAATTACAGAAGTTTAGCATGGCATTATGCTCATTCATTTTTTAAATTTCAGACTATTCGGGAATATACGTTCTACATGTTTTGTTTACATACTTGGTTTTGTAGAGATTGAGTCAATGTTATAAGTGTGCCCTTCACCTATGTGGTGTGCCTGACAGGTGTGAATTTACCCAGCCCTATGTCCCTTCTCCCCCACCTTGATTTTCATTGAGATTGATTTCCATATGTGCACTTAAGTATCGATCAGTTAGTTCCAATTTGGTATTGAGTACATGTATTTGTTTCTGCATTCTCATAATGTTTCAATAAGAATGGTTTCTTGTGTTATAGTTGGGTTATACCCTTCATATGACAGCTATAAATTAGCTTCATAGTAGGGCTGAGTACATTGGACACCTTTCTTTCCATTCTTGAGACACTTTGCTAAGAAGAATATGTTCCAGCTCCATCCATGTAAACATGAAAGAGGTAAAGTCTCCATACACAGCTATGATTTAATAATAAAGACAATAAAAGAAAAAGAAAAAGAATGGTTTCCAGTTCCATCCATGTTGTCACAAAAACATACTAGATATCCATTTTTAATGGCTGCGTAGTACTCTGGGGTATGCACATCCTCATTTTATTAATCCACTCACATATTAGTGGGCAGTGGGGCTGTTTCCATGTCTCTGTAACGGAATTGTGCTGCTATAACATTCAAATGCAGCTGCCCTTTTTATAAAATGACCTTGTTTTCCTTTGGGTCAGCCTTGACCCAAATTTAAGCCCTGGGACTGCTGGATCAACTGGCAGGTCTTCTTTAAGTTCTTTGAGGTGTCTGCATACAATTTTCCATAGGGATTCTACTCGTTGTGGTTCTACTAACATTGTACAAGAAAGGAGTTTCTCTCCACATCCACACCATCACCTGTTGTGTCGGGATTTTTTAATAAGACATCACGCTTATTCTTAACTTCATCATTTCAGTTGCAGTTAAGAACACAGAAACACAAAAACAACAAAATTAGACCTTCTTGTTCTTAAATATCTAGAAAAGAACTGCTGCCAACTCACTGGCCCAAATGGTAAAAGACTATTTTTACCAAAGCATGATTTTTGTCCATTGAGGAATAATAATAAGTTGATTGAAAACGTAGTTTAATATACAGCACTCTCAGTTAAATTTGAACTTCAGATAAATAGTGAATCCTTTTTTTTTACAGTAAACATGTCCCAAATATTGCATAAGACCCATTTTTACTCAAAATGTATTTTTATTTGCCAAATCTAGCAACCTCAAATGTAGTGCAAGTTCTTTCATGTCGCAGTACTAATGGACGATTTAATAAAGATCTCACAGATTCTATATGTTGAACAAATAACATTTCGATACGTTTTAAACTTTCTTATTATTATATTTTGTTTTTATTGGTGGCTATCTAAAAAGTATTTACATCAGAAACAAAAAATCATAAAACTGGGATGAACCATAAGGATCACCTAGTGCAGCTCTCACAATGTGTAAGTGAGAACACTGTGCCCTAGGGCACGCTGCAATTCTGGGCATAAAAGTGGGACTAGCTGACCTAAGATGTGATCAATTTTGGTATATGTTCCATGGGCTGATGAGAAGAATGTGTATTCAATTTTATTAGGATGAAATGTTCTGTAGATGTCTGTTTAATTCAGTGGTTGAATGGTTAAGTTTAAATATGAAATTTCTTTACTTAGCTTCTTTTTGGAGGATCTATCCAACACTGCTAAAGGAAATATCCAACTACGATGGAGCTAGAGGAAATCAAGTTGTTCATGTCTATTAGAGTTTTTCTTATAAATTGAGGTGCATTTTGGTTGGTGCATAGATATTAATAATTGAAATCTCATCATATTGAGTAGTACCTTTAACAAATATGAAATGTCCATCTTTTTCCTTCTTTACTTTGGTTGGTTTAAAGTCTATTGTATCTGCAAATAAGATTGCAACATCTGCTTTTTTCTGTTTTCCATTTGCTTGGAAAATAGATGACCATTCCTTCACCTTGAGTCTAAATTTATCTTTTAAGGTAAGATGAAATACTTGTATGCAGCAGATATTTGGCCTGAGTTTTTGTATCCAGTCAGCCAACCTATTCCTTTTTAGAGGACAATTTAAACCATTCACATTAATTGAAAACAATGATAAATCTTTAGCATATCCAGTGGACATTTTTAATCCTTTCATCACTATGGAAGTTGAAATTTGATAAAAAGTTTCTGGGTGAATTTACTTTTTTGGTGGAGGATTACGCTGGTCATCATGAAGGATAGGTCTAAGAATATTCTGGAGAGCTGGTTTAGTTAAAGCAAATTTCTTCAACATGTGGATATTGTTGAAGTATTTAATTTCTCCATCATAAATGAAACTCAATTTAGCTGGGTCCAGGATCCTGGGTTGAAAGTTATTTTGTTTTAGGAGATTAAAAGTCAATGACCTTTCTCGTCTAGCTTCTCTTCTAGCTTGAAAGGTTTGATCAGAGAGATCTGCAGTTATTCTAATATTCTTCCCCTTGTAGGTAATGGATTTCTTACATCTGGTTGCTTTCAGAATTTTCTCCTTCACATTAACTTTAGTAAAGTTAATTATGATGTGCCTGGGGGATGTCTTGTTTGGGTTGAGTCATGCTGGGGTTCTGAAACTGTCTGCTATCTGAATTTCAGAATCTTTTGGCATGTCTGGAAAGTTCTCTTTCATAATCTCATAAAGAAGAGACTCTGTGCCTTGTGATGCCACTTCATCATTTTCAGGTATTCCTATAAGGCAAATATTGATTTTCTTCGAGTTATCCCAGAGCTGTGTGAGAGAATGATGTATTTTTTCCTTCCATTTCTCTTCCTCTTTGGAAGTTTGGGAGTGTTCAAAAGCTTTGTCTTCCATTTAAACTATTCACATTAATTGAAAACAATGATAAATCTTTAGAATGTCCAGTGGACATTTTTAATCCTTTCATCACTGTGGAAGTTGAAATTTGATAAATTCTTGAAGAAGGATTTCCTTGAAGAAATCCTTTCTTCTGCTTGCTCCATTCTGTTACTGATGAATTCTACTGTATTTCTCAGATCTTTGGGGGCTGCAAATTCTTATTCTATGTGTGAAAATCTTTGGTCATTTTGTCTTTGAATTCATTGAATTCTTGAGACATCTTTTGGATTACTGCCTGAAATTCTAATTCCATCTTTTCCTCCATTCTGCTGATCTTATTTGCTATCCAGACTCTAAATTCAATTTCTGACATCTCAGCCATTTGCTTATGCAAGGGATCTTGTGCTGTATCTACCTTGTCGTTCCTTGGGGGAGTTGATCTACTCTGATTATTTACATTGCCAGAGTTT
>CAUYON010022795.1:0-12949 GCA_963573935.1 Arctocebus calabarensis | reverse complement strand
ATTGATGTAAAGTAGTTGAAAAAGCTGATAGAACAGAACAAGTTCGCAGAAGCTGCCCTGTGGAGGAGACGCTGGGCTGATAATAGTCCTGACTTAATCTGCAGAGCTTCAGCCCTTTGTCTCTGCTGTCATCCCCTGAGGGCCAGGTGTGGCCGAAATTTAGCAAAGCCAGCCGGCCAGCCGCTTTGCTTACTCTCTCACCGCTCCCAAGCCGGGAGAACAGCACAGACCAGCGGCAACCCACACCCTGTCCACACCCCTCGAGAAAGTGTTCAAGAGTCTGGACTCCATGGGGAGAGACCTCCAAACCTCAGAGTGAGAGTGGAGGGGAGTGCCGGGAGTTCCAACTTGCAGGTAGAGAATATATACAGTTTTCTACAGCTTTATGCCTGGCAGGAGAGTGCCGCGGCACAGGGGAAGAAGGTCCGGTTTTTAGAGGATCTCTTCCGTGGGGTAGAGTTGAAGGACATCTGAACTCTGCTCGCTTGTTTGTATGGAGGTATGGTGTATACTGCGAGCTGTTCTCTTGGGGGAGGGGACTCCCGTCTGCTTGGTGATGTGCTCTGTACCTTTTATTTGAATCCTTGGGGTTGCAGGTCACTCCAGCAGGGTTGATGTGCATTCTTCGACCTTGTCTCTTGGCTCAGCTCCAAACCGTTGTCTTTCTCGCTAAATTTCTGTCCTTTAACTCTCCTTCTGGACAGGAGCGTCTGTAGAAAGCTGGCTACAGACTGCCATCTTGGCTCCTCCCCCCACAGGAAAAATATTTTAAAGGGCCCAGATCCATTTTCACAGAGCAGGCAAGGAAGGATGAATATGGAAATGAAAGGCAACAAATTGAACAGTTGCAACAATTTGAAATCATATATTAATTTATTACTTAGTAGCAAATGTTCAGTAATCTCCTCATGTGTCAGGCAATGTACTAAGTCTCACAACCATTTTATATAGGACAAAACCAAGGAATATAGAAATTAAACTTGTCCAATGCCATAGAGCCAGCAAGTGCCAGATCTAAGGATCAATCAAACACAGGTATGTGAATTCAGTCTCTCTTACCTAAGAACAGGGAACAATTTGGCTGGGGGTGTGGCTCATGCTTATAATCCTAGCACTCTGGGTGGGTGAAACAGGAGGATTGCTTGACATCAGAGGTTCAAGACCAGACTGAGAAAGAACAAGAGCCCATCTCTACTAAAAATAGAAAATGCCTGTAGTCCCAGTACTCTGGGAGACCAAGGTGGGTGGGCAGATCACTAGAGCTCATGAGTTCGAGACCAGCCTGAACTAGAGCAAGATCACACCTCTAAAAATAACCAGGCATTGTGGCAGCCCCTAGTCCCAGCTACTTGGGAGGCTGAGGATAGAGAATTGCTTGAGCCCACGAGTCTGAGGTTGCTGTGAGCTATGACACCATGGAACTCTACCAGAGGAGACAAAGTGAGACTCTGTCTTTAAAAAAAAAGATATAGAAAAATTAGCCAGGTGTTGGGGTGGGTGTCTATAGTTCTATTCAGGAGGCTAGGCAGGAGGCTCTCTTGATCCCAGGAGTTTGAGCTTGCTGTAAGCCAAGCTGATGCCCTATCCTGGGCAATAGAGTGAGACACTGTCTTAAAAAAAAACAAAAAAACACCCCCTCCCCAAACAGGAAACAGTTATGCAATGCTATGTTTGCAGTTCCTGCACAAAAAAAATTCATAAAAAGTTAGATTTTACATTCCTTCATGTACTTTATGTTTACCTTTACTTAATACATACGAAGTATAAGATTCCTGCCACCAACCCCAAACCAATTTTTGCTTCCTTGGGGGCAGTATATCACCCCTATAGAAAACGCGTACTGATACCTCTACAAAGGTCATGAAGTCATGCTATGCAGGCCAGGAGAGATACATATTAATTCAGGAATGTGAACTTGGATGAGTCACTTCACCTCTGTGCCTCAATTTCCAGGATTACCAAGGATGTGAGTTCAGATGTCCACAGAGTCCAAGTTTATAACATAAATATGTAAATTAGGCCTATGTAAAGAAACATGAACAACTCATCTGGTTAGAGTCATTTGCATTTCATTTTTCAAACACTGTACCTGCCTTGCAAAATACTTCTGTAGACTGGTTTTTGTCACCAAAAGCTGCCAGTTTGAAACTTTTGAACTAAAGCCCCTTTTTTTTCTGTCTTTTTTTTTTTTTGAGACACAGCCTCAAGCTGTCACCCTGGATAGAGTGCTGTGGCATCACAGCTCACAGCAACCTCCAATTCCTGGGCTCAAGCGAGTCTCCTGCCTCCGCCTCCCAGGTAGCTGGGATCATAGGCGCCCACCACAATACCCAGACATAAAGCCCCTTTCTAAGAGTCTTTGTCTTCTGTTAGGTAAATAAATGACACATGGTGCCTCTTTGTTACTGTGGAGGTCTGACAAGTGTGGCTTCCAGTTTTTTGCTGTTAGGAGCAGTGTTGTACATGCTTCCCAATGTTTATATCTGTGAATTTCTCTTGGGTGGTGTTAATTGGCCCTAGCAAGCCAACACTAAGACAGAATTAGAAATGCAAGAGATTTGTTGAAGTAACATCTGCGAAAGATAAGAGGCATAGGGAGTGGGAGGGCAGGACAGAGCTCCAGACTGGGCTGCTAGTCTGACCTGTGAAAGGACAGATAGAAGGAGCATCACAGCTCATAGCAACCTCTAACTCTTGGGCTTAAGTGATTCTCTTGCCTCAGCCACCCAATTAAAAAATATTTCATGTGACTTCTCTATACAATAATGGAAAATTATATTGGTTGAAAAGAAGTATAGCTGACAGTTGACGTCTTCTCTTCCAGTCTTTATAAATATGTTCCCTTTTTAAAAAAGAAAAAGGTAATGAATAATATCTAGTTTCCTCAAAGAAAACACCTGATATCCAGGTCTGTTAGCCAGAATTCAGTTGTTTAGACACATGTGTTGTTAAATTATTCAAATACATCCACATTGGATAGGACACAGCTTTGACTCTGAGTATCTGTCTCTCTGTAGCCCTCAGCTCTTCCTGTTCCTCCCATCTCTATAGGATTCAGAGGCTAACGGGTTAATGCCTGGCACACCAGAGTGTGTTTGAATACCATTTCTGCTGCCAAGATATCACCTTATGGAGTAATGAAAATTGTTAGAAAAAAAATCACCTATGTACCCCAGCTAAAGAAAATGTGTGATGAAGAACTCTAGCCAAATACGAATCAAAACAGAAATCTCAACAAACAAGATACAGAAGAGATGAAGACAATTAGGAATGAGCCATGCGATGTGTACTAAAATGTAAATGGATATTGACAGAGTAACTGGGTTTATAAAACAGAATTCAGAATTTTGAAATAAATAATTTCTGCACGGGAAAGTCTACTAAATGGATGAAATTAAAGGTACCAAATTATCTAAGCAAGACCTAGAAATAAGAAAAATAAAAGCAACCGTTGGGTCTCATCTTGTTTGGGGGTGCAGGGAGCAGATATGAAGAATGAGAAATTAATAACATTCTAAAGGTCTTGTTAGGGAGTGAGAGCACCTGGGTGGGGGAAGATGGCATTTTGTTTTCATGAGACTGTAAACAAATATATTTGATTATAAATGTCAAGGAAGAGGAAAAAACGGTTAGGAATGGGGAAAAAGGGTAAAATTTTCAAATTAACAAGGAAAAAAGAGAACAAAATAGGGATTTATTACATCAACAAAAACCATGAAAGTAAATGATAAACGTAAAAATGGAATTGATGAAGCACCAGTTATTTTACTATATATGAACAGAATAATTCTACCCATTAAAAGACAAAAACTTCCTGGTACAGTAAAAAACTAAAGCTCAGATATTAATATATCACTCTTAAAGTGACAAAGATTTAAAATAAAGAGATGGACAAATAATACTAGACAAAATGCAAAGAAAAAGAAACCAGGAATGCAGCTATAATATCAGACAAAGTGGAATGTAAGGTTGCAAGCCCGAAATAGGATAAAGAAGAATATTATCTAATGATGAAAGTCACTGTGTACAAAGAAAATGTATAATAATAATCATTGCTGAACAGCATTGTGTTAAATATATAAAGCCAAGAGCAATTAAATATGCAAGAATTTGGTAAAATAAAATTATTCTGAGAGATTATAATTCATGTGTTTCTTATCAATAGTCACTATGGTCAAAACCCTGAGAAAATATAAGTATTAGAAAACAAAATAATCAAAATTTTTTTCCAATAAATGGGAACTTTTATTTTTGTTTGTAGAGACAGAGTCTTACTTTGTTGCTCTTGGTAGAGTGCCGCGTGGCGTCACAGCTCACAGCAACCTCCAACTCCTGGGCTTAGGCGATTCTCCTGCCTCAGCCTCCAGAGTAGTTGGGACTACAGGCACCCACCACAATGCCTGGCTATTTTTTGCTGCAGCTGGGCAGGGACTGGGTTTGAACCCGCCACCCTAGGTATATGGGGCCGGCGCCCTACTCACTGAGTCATTGGCACCACCCAATGGGGAACTTTTTTATTGAAGCACTTTCAAAAATTGTTATTACCCTAACCAGAAAGTCTACTAATGAAAATTTAAAAGTAGAGACAGTTGGATCTTACTTTTTCAACCAGTCCGACAGTCATGGCCTTTTGAGTGTTTAGATCATTTGCATTTAAAGTAATTGCTAATCTGGTTGGATGTCTATTTGTTTTCAGTTCTCATTTTACCCTTAATCTTCTTCTTTTGGATTAGGTATGATTTATGTCCTCTATTGGCTTCTTAGCTATAATCCTTTGTGTTGTTAATTTAGCTGTAGTTTTGTAATGTACATTTTAAACTTATCCCAGTCTACATTCAAGTGATATTAAGTCACTTTACATATAGTATAATAAGCTTACTCCCACCAGCAATATATGGAAGAGAATACTTTTTGTTAAGTATTGCCTCTAGTTTCCTATCTTGGTTAAAAATGTCTCTCCAAACTCTTTCTTACACGTATGAGGTCTGGCAATTAAGTTTGCAATTACAAAGGCAGCACTGTGCAAACAACTTGGTAAGGCTTTATAGCCTTGGCATATCAGCATCTCACAGCTGTGCTCATGTCAACACTTGGTCGGGTGTTGGTGGGTGGCATTTGTTATTGTTGTTGCATGTTTTTGTGTCCCCTAATGACAGCTCCGATGATCATTCCAGAAAGAGTTTCAAAATTACTTTGAAAAGTGGCCTGGGTGCTGGTATGGGTATACAGCTTCCCAAGAAGAGTGCTTTGAAGGGTATTGTGATGAGTGTTAGTAATGAGGTATGTAACACTTTTCCTAGGATGAATTCTCAAATTTAACTGTCAGACCTCATATATTGTCTTAAAATTTTTCTATAGTTTTTCTTCATATATATACATTAAAAATTTTTTTGTATATAGTGTGAAGTGGGGGCCCAACTTTACTTTCCTGCAGACCAATTATTTCATAACCAATCTTAAATTAAATGATTGTTTTTCCATTAACTTGGAACAGTACTTTTGACATATAGTTATGCATTGTTTAACAACAGGGATATGCTCTGAGAAACGCATCAGTGGGCGATTTCATTACTGTGCACACATAATAAAGTGCACTTACAAAAGCCTAGATGGTACGGTTACACACCTAGGACACTGACAATAAAAAAGTGGACATTCATTTCCTCCCTCATGGCTTCATGCTAACTTTTCCCAACTTTGTAATAATGGGAGAGTAATAGGCAGAAGGAAAAGTAGGAGAGGAGAGAATGCCCAGAAACAGCTGTCAGTACTTATAAAAGTAAGTACACTCTAAAAAAAAAAAAAAGTAAGTACACTCTACGATGTTCACACAATGACAAAATCACCTAACAATGCATTTCTCAGGACATATCCCTGTTATTACACAATGTAACAATTGTAAATATATATCTACCCAACATTAGAGCACCTAAATATGTGAACCGAATATTAAAAGAAATAAAAGGAGAAATAAACAGCAATACAGTACCAGTAAGGGACTTCAATACCCCACTTACAATAATTGACAGATAATCCAGACAGAAAATTGATTGTGAAACAGCAAATTTGAATAAAACTATAGACAAATGAACCTAACAATCATATTCAGAGCATTTCACTGAACAGCAGTGAATGTACATTATTCCCAAGTGTGCATGGTACATACTCCCGGATAGATCATATGCTGGGCCACAAAACCAATCTTAAATTTAAGAAGATTAAAATTATCTCAAGTATTTTTCCTGATCAAAGTGATATGAAACTAGTAGCAGGAAGAATTTCAGAAAATCCACAAATATGTCAAATTAAACAACAAACTCTTAAATAACCAATGGGTTACGGAAGAAATAAAAGAGAAATCAAAAAATGTCTTCAGACAAACTGGGCGCTGTAGTTGGTGACTCTAATCCTAGCACACTGGGAGGCCAATGCAGGCGGACCCTTGAGCTCAGACCAGTCTGAGCAAGAGTGAGACCTTATCTCTACTAATAAATAGAAAAAATGTCTGGGAATTGTGGCGGACATCTGTGTCCTAGCTACTAGAGAAGCTGAGGCCGGAGGATCACTTGAACCCGAGAGTTTGAGGTTATTATGAGCCAGGTTGATGCCACAACACCCTAATCTGGCAATAGAGTGCAACTCCGTCTCAAAAAAAAAAAAAAAAAAAAAGGATTTTTAGATAAATAAAAATGGAACACAACATAAGTGTGCCAAAACTTATGGGATGCAGAAAAAGCAATGCTAAGAGGAAAGTTTATAGTGATTGATAAATGCCTGCATTAAGAAAAAAAGCTGGGCCCAGTGGCTCACACCTAGAATCCTGGGATGCCACACTCTAGACTGCCAAGGTGGGATGTTTCCTTGAGCTCAGGAGTTTGAGACCAGCCTGAGCAAGAGTGAAACCCTGCTCTACTAAAAACAGAAAAAATTCACAGAACATTGTGGCAGGATCCTGTAATTCCGGTTGCTCAGAAGGCTGAAGCAGGAGGATGAGAACACTTGAACCCAGGAGTTCAAGGTTTCTGCGAGGCAGACTGACACAGCAGGGTGCGGATTGGCATGAGTCTTTGTTACCATTTTGACTAGTTCAGCGTCTCATAACTGTCTTCCCAGGATATCAAAAGTAGGAGGTTTAAGTGCCCAAATGCCACATCCAGGGAAGGCTGATCTTGGGCTGCTATTCCCCATCGGCATCTAGAAGGAAGGGCGACAAGGCAGCGCATTTGAGTGTTACTGGTTAGAAGCTAATTTCCAATGCACCAATGCAGAATTCAATTGGATTAGGGGATAATAATTCCTTCTTCCTCTTGAAAAGCAAAGGAACACGTTGTCTATTGGCTGATAAACCAACCGATCCTTTTCATATTTTAAATCTCAGTTCTAGAATCTTTATTATGTGAAGAGTAACAAAATAGCACTAGCACAAAACTTCTGCCGGTGGGAAGAAGTGGGAGGGGCTGAGAAGCAAGGCAGGAAGGGGAAGCAGACTCTTGGGATTTGTGCTGTGAACATCAAGTCGGAAATGCTGTTGCTGCAGACCTTGACTATTAATCAGCATTTGTTACCAGCCTGCTATGTGTTAGCTATTTGCACAGTGGTAGCTATTTTCTCTGTTGAATCGTCACATATCAGCCCTTTGTCCAAACCTCTAGGGAACAAAACAATTGTTCTATTCCTTTCTATTTCCGTGTTTTCTTTTACTATCAGAGAAGTGTTTCTGAAAAGGTAGTCTTCTATTATATTTCCTGAAACGGAGATTTCTCAGTTCCAGGGTCAGGACCCAACACGTTTTAAAATTGATTAAATGAGTCTTAAACATCAATTAAAAGAAATAAAGTGGAGTAAAAAAGAAAATATCAGAAAGCAAGTACTAAGCTAGATAATTTCATGAAGTTTTTGTTTAGTTTTATAGATGTGTGTATATACTGGGTTTCTTTGGAAATGTATTTCTTTTTCTGGGTCAAGGTTAAAAAGTTTGAAGAGCAATTGATCTAGTTCCTTGCGTGGACACATACAATGGTTTCTATCCAATACACAAAATCAAGAGTGAGTTGTGTGTCATAAAATCTCGTTAAAAGAAGAGGTCATGCTCTATTTCTTTAGGAGTATTGCCAAACATGCTCACAGAACAAATAAATGGTAGAAGACAAGTAGATTGGAAGACATGAAGTTAGACTGGATTTTCCTGAAAAAATCACTTCCCCTAAAGAGTATACATACCTCATATGCCAGCTGTTGAATCCCAGAGTAAATTGTTTGTTCAAACATATAGTTTTCCTTCTCTAACGATGCCTGTATGTCATTTATTACATTCACTGGTTATAAATCATTTCCTCCTCTTTTCTCAAAAGACACCCTGGATGTATATCTTAAGTCCACATGCAATCATCTGAAAACACATTTTATAAATCTCTGGAGTGAAGAAGATAGTGGGAAGAGATTATAGAGTTGTGTTATGAATTATTTAAGGCAGCAAACATTATGAGTGTCAGAAATGAGAATTCAGTTGGTAGCTTAAAACCAAAATCCCAAGAAAGGTAAATGTAAAGAATTATACATTTTTTGTGTGTTGTGTGTGGTATTTTCAAATATAATGCTGACCAGGTTGTTTGTGTAAATCATTTTCCAACACAGGGAAGTAACAGAATTTTGAAGAAAGTACAAAAAAATCTTAGTCTTTTAGCATGTTTATTTTGATTTTGAAGAAGAAAAGGAATGGCATTTTTGCAACTTCAAAGCAGAATTTCAAGATCTTATATATACTCTGGATGCTCCAAAATGCTGAAGTGAGTGAGCCTGCTGTCATTAAAATGGGTTGAAGGTCTTGTACTGCAATCACCTCAGAGAAATGGATGAGAAAATTGAGGCCTGAGAACTGAATTGTTCCAGCTATCTGACAGTCTTTTTTACTCTTCTTCCCCCAACTTATTATTTTGAAAAATATGAGACCTGCAGAAAAGTTTAAAGAATTGCTTGCTTTACAAACATCTACAAAGCCCTCATCTATCTTTGTTCACCAATTGTGAACATTTTGTCAGATTTGCTTTTGTATAAATACCCACTTAGTTTATACATAATATGTGTATGCATGTGTGTGTGTGCGTGTATATATATATGTAGTGTGTGTGTGTATATATATGGGTTGTAGATATCATGACAATTTAGTCCTAAATACTTCAGCAACTATATTGTAAGAACAAAGATACTCTCCTACATAACCATAATATTTAACAATGAGTCAGTAATATCTGCTAATGCAGAGACTAATCTAAATTTTCCTAATTGTTTCAGCACTTGCTTTTCTCTATTCTTGATTCTGTGCCAAGATTGCATTCCTTAGATTGCATTCCCAGATTGAACAATACATTGGAATCTGCAATATATCTTCCTTGTTCCATGCAAGGGATAATGTTGCATAGCCAGGACCATACACTAATATTCTACCCCCTAACCTACCACCAGGATCGATGGATGGAAAGAACATGACTGGTACAGTGGAGAGCAGCAAAGGCCAGGGTAGAAGTCCTCCTGAGAGAGGTGTTCTTAAATCCTGAGGGGATGAGCCAGAGACCTTCAAACTGTAGAATTGTCCTTCTCAACTGGCCCCTACATTAAAGTCTGCTTTGTTGGAGAGGCATTTTCATCTAATGTCAAGGCTGAGCCCATCCTCCCTACCATGGTATAAAAGACCTTTCCTGAACAGGCTTCGCTTTATCTCTCCTCCTTTACCTTCTCTTTCCAACCTACTCTCCAGCCTCTCTGGACAAATGACGTCTAGACTGTTGCTCATGTTTCTTTTGCCCATGTGATAATTATCCTTTCCCTCCAGGTTCCCCTAGAGTGCCTCCTCTGAGCACTCTGGACTCCCAAGTCTGAGTAAGTGCCTGGTTTTTTTTAGCTCTGTTAGCTCATCACTTCTCTCTTTTCTCCACTGCCACACTCTGTGGTAATTGCACATTTATTTGCCTGAAGCCCCAGACTATAGAGATCATATGGGCAGAGTTAGGGCTCCTTAGTCCTTGGCACATTGTCAGCCCATAGTATGTGCTCAAATGGTATTTATGAAATGGATGTCTACATGTTCAGTAAAGTCTCCCTGTTGAGGAATTAGACCCCTACAGTTCATGTATTCCTTGACACCCTATTTCCGTCAGGTGCTCCGTGGTTAATAAGACTATACGATGAAATATTCACTCTCCAGGAGCTGTACTTTTGATAGGAAGGCAAGTCTGATATGTCCAAAACCTGAGAAGGAAATGATTGACACAGTTGCATCCCCAGATCTGATCATGTACCCAAAGGGAGCTGCTCAGTACACAAGTTCCTGGTCTTACTCATGTTCCTGATCTCCCTCAGAGTTGTTTTTTTTTTTTAGACAGAGTCTCACTGTGTAGCCCTCGGTAGTATATTATGGCATCATAGCTCACAACAACAGCATCCTCAAACTCCTGAGCTCAAGGAATTCTCCTGCCTTGGCCTCTTAGAGGGCTAGGATTACAGGCATGAGCCACTGCGCCTGGCCTTCCTTCAGAGGTTTTAAACAAGAAGGTCCAGGAATCTCTTGATGTAAGTTGATGATGGGATTGTGATGTGTGTGGACTAGAAACTGACTTTAGGAACCACTGGCAGTTAAGGGTTAACACTTCATTGGATGAAGTGGTCAATTAAGGGTCCCTCCACCAGACCCTTCTGTGCCTTTGTGTAAACGACAAAAAGGCACCTTTTTGGAAGGATGCCACCATGGGTGCGTGGCCTGGTTTTTGGAGGCCAACTGCCCTGGTTTGTGGAGGCCTCCATTTGCCTCTTGGCTAGATGCCCTTGTAGAGGGGCACATTCTGTAGAAAGGTACACAACTATTCTAGTCATAATAAGAAAGGAGGAGTGTCACAAGGGTAAGAATTTACTAGAATTTGGAGAAGGTGAGATGAAAAGAGCACAGTAAAACAGCTGGTCTGGTCAAATGCCTATCTATTGTGCTTGTGCTTTTTCCAGAGATAAAGAGAAGCCTTTGCAGGATTTTGAGCAGGGCTGTCACACTATAAGGAAATTGATAACACTGTGATTATCACATATAGAAGAAAGAAGGGGGAAATCTTTCTTAGCAGAGGGAACAGCATTGCAAAGGTCCTTGCTATGGTTGGTTATTTGCTCCAAACTTTATGTTGGAATTTTATTCCGAAGGTTGGAGATGGAGCTCAATGGGAAGTGTTTGGGTCATGGCAACAGATCTCCCATGAATAGTTTGGTCCTGTCCTTGTACCAACGTGATGAGTTCTTGCTCTATTAGTACTCCTAAGAACTGCTCGTTAAAAAGAGTCTGGCACCTCCCTCTCTTTTACCTCTTGTTTCCTCTTTTGCCACAATCTGGACACATATCCCCTTCTGCCATGAGTGAAAGGCCTGAGGCCCTCACCAGAGCAGATGCTGGAACCATGCTTCTTGTACAGCCCACAGAACCAAGAGCCAAATAAACCTCTTTTCTTTATGAATCACTCAGCCTCAGTTATTCCTTTAGAGCAGGGGTCCTCAAACTATAGCCCGTGGGCCACATGTGGCCAGCCAAGGACATTTATCCGGCCCACCGGGTGTTTTTGCCTCTGCTGCCTGTCCTGTTTAGCAGCTGACTCATCCCGGGCCAGCAAAAATCTGTTAGCAGAAAACCATTGGTTGCATTTGCAAAGAAAACATGTGTGGATTCACTGGAAGAGTTGTAAAAGGAATTCCAATTTAGATTTAAAGAGCTTCATCTCCATGAATAGAACATACAGCTTTTCCATAATCCATTTTCTATTGACATTGAAAATGTGGAGGTCAGTCTCTGAAGTCCCTTGGGCTGATGTCTCCGGCAGGTGGGAGCCAGGCACTGACGGGTACAGCAGGGTGGCCGAGTGCTCCTGTGGCTCCAGCTCCAGCTTTGTGCAGGTGGTGGTTTTCTGGCTTCTCCATGGGGCTGGCCTGTGGTGCCCGGATGCTCTAAGAACGTTTCCATTGTTGCTTGGAGGACACACGCAGTGGGATTCAGAATTCCTGGAGAATTGCCTTTGTGAGAAGCTGGAAGTATTTCTTTAAATTTCTTCTCTTAGTTTTTCAAAGAAACATCAAGAAACCATAAACAACATTCATAATGAAGAGTTTGACTGCCACTTGCTTGATGAAGGTTTTACTGCCAAGGACATTCTGGATCAAAAAATCAATGAAGTTTCCTCTTCTGATGATAAGGATGCCTTCTATGTAGCAGACCTCAGAGATGTTCTGAAGAAACACTGAAGATAGCTAAAAGCTCTTCCTCGTGTCACTCCCCCTTATACAGTCAAATGTAATGACAGTAGAGCCATTGTGAAGACCCTCACTACCATTGGGACAGGATTTGACTGTGCTAGCAAGACTGAAATACAATTGGTGCAAAGTCTCAGGGTGCCTCCAGAGAGGATTATCTATGCAAATCCTTGTAAACAAGTGTCTCAAATTATGTACGCTGCCAATAATGGGGTCCAGATGATGACTTTTGACAGTGAAGTCGAGTTGATGAAAGTTGCCAGAGCACATCCAAAGGCCAAGTTGGTTTTGAGGATTGCTACTGATGATTCCAAAGCAGTCTGTTGACTCAGTGTTAAATTTGGTGCCACCCTCAAAACCAGCAGACTTCTTTTGGAACACGCAAAAGAGCTAAATATTGATGTCATTGGTGTCAGCTTCCACGTAGGAAGTGGCTATACTGATCCTGAGACCTTTATGCAGGCAATCTCTGATGCCCGCTGTGTCTTTGACAGGGGAGCTAAGGTTGGTTTCAGCATGTACCTCCTTGGTGTTGGTGGTGGCTTTCCTGAATCTGAGGATGTGAAGCTTAAATTTGAAGAGATCACTGGTGTAATCAACCCAGCATTGGACAAGTACTTTCCATCAGACTCTGGAGTGAGAATCATAGCTGAACCAGGCAGATATTATGTTG
>CAUYON010022794.1:0-19928 GCA_963573935.1 Arctocebus calabarensis | reverse complement strand
TCGCTCGCTCCTTCCTTCCTTCCTTCCTTCCTTCCCTCGCTCCCTCCTTCCTTCCCTCCTTCCTTCCTTCCTTCCTTCTCTCTCTCCCTTCCTCCCTCCCTCCTTTGCTCGCTCCTTCCTTCCTTCCTTCCCTCCCTCCCTCCCTCCTTCCTTCCTTCCTCTTTTTTCCCCCAAGAATGTGCATGTATGTGCAGATATACAGACACCTCCCTGCATCCCCACTTAAAAATCATCTCCCTCTTCACTTCCTCCAGCCCCACTCATTCGGAAGGAATACCTCTATGACAGTAATCATTTGTGGAAAGGCTGTGGAGTCTATTAAAATTCACCCCCCACCACAAGTACCTGGTAATGTTGGAGTGACTGTCGAGCTCTCTGTTTTCACCCCATGGGCATGGATCGAGTAGGGCCTTGTGGCCATGTTTTTAAAGATAATTTTGACTTTGTCTCCAACATCTGCATGCAGCTGTGGACCTGGGAAGAATGAGAAGAAAGAGTGGCTTGTACGCCTATCAAGTTGAAAGTTCTAACTTAGTAGTAAAAAGCAAAGGTCAGGTAACTTACTTTTTCTCCTGTGGCTTCATGCTGTAATACTTTTGGATTTATACCAGGTCCCAGGGGATTTGGGATTAAAACACTGTCAATGGAGACCACGGGGTATCTCTGTCCTGAAAGTCCTTTGCAGGGTGTTGGTCTGATCAAGGTTAGTTGCAGCCCTTGCTATCATTTCTCGGCATTTGGACTTGCAGAGCTTTCTGAGTATGAATTTAGGGCAGTGCAGTGTCTGAAAGGTGAGGCTACCCTTCATTTCTACCCTTTCCGCCATATGTAGAGTTTCTGTGATGTAGTGTAGGGGCTGAGGGTAACAAAGTCCCAAGGGGACTCTGACTGTGTGGAAACAGTGAGGTCGGAGGGGCAGTTCCCTGCACTTGATGATTTGCAAAAAAAATTCTCAAGACCAGTGCTGCTCAAGTTCTTAGACATTCTGTCTGAAAGTGACTCCTCAAACACTAAAAGCGGCTCGTCCCCGGCCTTGGGCATGCCTCCACTTTTCCTTTTCTTCCACTAATTAATTTCCCCTTGTATATTTCTTCTTGTGATGAATCCTTTACAGCTTAATTTTAATTTTTAATTTTACATCTTAATTTTAAAAAGTAAATATACTCTTGGGGGGGTAGGCAGGATAGTGGGTAGAATTTGGTTAAGAATTTCATTACAAAGTAGTTTCTTGGAACTTTTACTAAAATTACAGGCATCCATATGATAAACATCAATGTATACAATTTCATCAGCATGTGGGATCATTCATTGTTTCCGAGAGAAATAAGTAATATTTTACTATGCCACATTTTTAGTAAACATAGGCTTATTTTTATTGAATGGCTGGTCTTTTGTTTTGATTTGAATGACCGATACATGACTTTGATATATGAGAAAACGAAACCTGTAGACAGGGATTGGCATCGCCCCACTTCCCCTTACCGGATGGGCTGGAGTGCTTAACATACCTAGAATCCCCAGATGTTCTTCCTCAGCTTTTCTCTCCACAGGAACTCTGAATGTGCTATCAGTATATTGCCGGTACACAACTTTCTTGTACTTTGAGCCTATAAAAAACTCTTCTTTATCTAAAAATGCATTCGAAAGACTTAAAAAAAAAAAAAGAAAATTAGGATTTGTCTTACTAAAAAGAGAAGTAAGTTTTAAATTTTAAGTTTGGAACACAAATGTAGTTTTCATTGAAGTAATCTTGGTAGTTTCTAACCATCATTCTCCTATCCCAGTCAGAAAGAACAAGACTTGATTGTGTTTATGTACACAACCATGATGTAATAAAAAAGAAAAGAAAGAAAGAAAAGAAAAGAAAGAACAAGACTTTAAGAACAGGTATGATTGAAAGCACACCTGGCCCCTCAATGGGGGGCCTTGACTCTGCCAGTAGCTAAAATGACCTCCAGTTGGTCACTGCATGTTGGAACCCTATTTCTTGACCCCTAACATGCGGTTGATCAGATCATGTCTAAGGTTTCTTTATAACTCTAAACTTTTATGAGTCCAATATTTGTAATCTATAAGAATGGAAATGGGCACTTTTTTTTTTTCCACTCTCTTTTCCGGAAATTTTCACTGACTCCTAATCACACCGATAGCCTTTTAACTATTTTAAGCCAATTTAAACCCAAAATAAACTTTTTCTCCTTTATACCACAAACTATATTCAAGGGCTGCAGTCAGACTAACCAGTTAACCTCTGTCTAGCTCAGTGAAGTTCTACTAATGTGCCCTCAGAGGATCTTTGATGTGCCAAGAAAAATTTTAAAGGTCACTAATTAAATTATTTTCCAAAGAACCTCAAAGCACAGTAAGTTTATCCTTTTTTTTTTTTTAACTCTTTGTTATGTTCAACATAATTTAAATGTGGCTGCAGAAGCTTAATGATAGGTTCAAGAGCGCCATGAGATAAAAAAGGTCGAGAGGGCGGCTCCTGTGGCTCAGCGAGTAGGGCGCCGGCCCCATATACCGAAGGTGGCGGGTTCAAGCCCGGCCTCGGCCGAACTGCAAAACAAAAAAAATAGCCGGGCGCTGTGGCAGGCGCCTGTAGTCCCAGCTACTCGGGAGGCTGAGGCCAGAGAATTGCTTAAGCCCAAGAGCTGGAGGTTGCTGTGAGCAGTGTGACGCCACGGCACTCCGGCACTCTACCCAGGGCAATAAAGTGAGACTCTGTCTCTACAAAAAAAAAAAAAAAAAAAAAAGAATCAGTATCAGTACACAGAAAGGTATAGAGAAATAAGATCACAGTATATTCCACGAAAATACAACAGAAAGTAAATGGAAAAGGATTGAATGAAAGAAAAGAAAAGAAGAAACAGCTATTCCAAAGCAAAGGTAAACTTTCAGCAAACTCACCTTACTAGAAGACATGCACTAGCCTTCAGAGAGTGCTACAAAGGGGGAGTCTCGGGGTTTCCACCTGAGCCCACCTGAGTCCAAGACCAAGGGGATCTGCTGGAAGGCTCACTGCCAGGACTAAACGAAGGACGATCTGGAAGAACATCATGGGAATCCTTGCTTGTACAACCCAGCCTGGAGAAACACAAACCATAAGATTGATTTTTGTTGAAGACACGCTCACAGATAAAAAAAAAATAGAATAGACTTCAAATCAATTTTACTGGATATTTCAAAGAGGGCAAAAGAATAAATGTAACCTTTAAAAGATATTATGAAAAAAACAATTGTAGATATAAAAAACATAGATATACAAAGAAAAATCTTAACGGGTGGATAAACAGTAGTTTAGTTAAGGAGACACACTGGGATGCAGTACACAAGGACCCCGGTAGGGGTCCTCAGTGGGGGCTCTGCCTCACTGTCTCTGCAGCCCCGGGAAGGCAAGAAGAGGGAAGAGCCACTTGCTATCTTTGCTTCCCACTGTTAACCTGGAAGATGTGACCTAGCCAAAGGGTTCTGTCCTACAGGGATGCCCTTTTCGTGGTCCTTTGGCCAAAGAGTAGAATCTTTTCTTAATGTGTTTTTGGCGTCAACCTTTGGTGTTTGAGGGTAGTAGGCTTCTCTGGCATCCAGGCTGAGAAATACAGGAAGCATAAAAATTCTGGGAAACTCATTACTTTTTGCCCAAAGCCCTCAGCTCACTTGGTTTTCTTCTTTTCATCTTTCTAAGGTTTCTCCGAGTTGCTTTATGTATTTTGACCAGATGTTTTAGCCATAATCAGTAAGAAGAATAGGGTGGAATGTACTTTCTCCCTCTGGTCCTGAATTAGAAGATCCCCAAGAAATTCTCAAAAGTTAACATGATAATCAAAGGATATGAGATTCCTATCAGTAGTATATGAAATGGGCTACCTCATTGCTTTCTAACAATCATTAACATATTTTAAATCTTTCCTTTTATAAAGATTTACTGTCCATAAGTGAACACAAAAGAATAATTAAAGAAAAAGAGAATAAGCAAGTCATTTGTTTAAATGTATTGTTTTTGAGACGGCAAATATATAGGTAATTAAGATTTTAAATGTTAACTTATTCCACATTTTGAGCTAGATATTTTAAAACATCTAAATAATCTAGAGTGTTTTCTCAACATTATAAATTTTTGAATCTGTTAAGTAACTGACTTATTTTTGTTTTGAAGTTCCAACTTGTAAAAATGTATACACTATTAATATTTGTACATAATTTTACCAGATTTATTCTCATTATTTTGATTAAACAATTTAAGTAGTAACATTAGAAAATCTTTAAAACTTTTCTTTTTTTCTGTAGAAGGAAAACACGTGATTTGAACTAGCTCAGCTTCACCAGATAAGGAAATGTAGCTGGTGGGTTTAACTAAACACCAATTAAGGTTGTCCTTGAAAGAAAAAATATGTTACTTGAATGTATATAGAAAATACAAAAGAAGCATAATGACAAAAAAAAAGAGGTGTTTTTTAAAAGCTATTAGTTGAGCTATTTACTTTCTACTCTGAAGGATAAATTCCACGTTTTTCAGTGTTCTTAATTTTTATAGTGTTATTTAATCTTTCCCTCAAGCATACTCAGCCTAAAGAATATTACCTAGTCCCACATTCAAGGTGACTCTTAAATGTCTCAGTTTATCCAGCCAGTGTGTCCGTGCTACAAAGAGAGAAGAGGGAAGTATTGGCACTCAGCAAATATCCCCAAGCTGGTTTAAAATTTCCATTAAATGAAGAATCATGCGTTTTGGAACTGCTAATAAAACATTATCTGCATCATCTTCTTATAATGATGCTTCAGCTGCAAGCTCTTGTCTTCTTATTCCCCATACACCATTTTGCTCTCAGATCGCTGCTGCCCACCGTTTTTCTGTGCCTTTCTCTCCTGGCAAGAAAAACAATCGCTGAAGAAATTCCACTTGAGAGACAATGTAAGCATTTACTGATCTCTTCAAACAGGTTATTCTGAATTTCATCCAGAACTCAGGGGTCTCTTAAAATGCTCTCTGCCACTTCAACCTCCAGGACACATGACCATGGAAAATGTTCTTCTAAAAGAAGCAGTGTTTCTCTCAATCAATGATACTCACACAGAAACTTTTTAATCTGCTTTCAATTATTATTTTGGGGAGTGTTTCATTTTGTTGTTGTTGTTGTTGTTGTTGTTGTTGAGACAAAGTCTCACTCTTGCCCCAGGCTAGGGTGTCATGCTTCAAACTCTTGGGCTCAAGCAATCCTCTTGCCTCAGCCTCCCTATTAGCTGGGACTACAGGTACCTGCCACAATACCTGGCTAGTTTTCTCATTTTAGTAAAGATGGGGTCTCATTCTTGCTCAGGCTGGTCTTAAACTCCTTAGCTCAGGTGATTCACCCACCTCAACATCCCAGACTACTAGGATCACAGGTGTGAGCCATCACATCTCGCCTTCTTTCAATTCTTAATGAATATTCTTAATGAATATGCAATACACTTTACTAAATTATTTAAAAACTAAGTTCATATAAGTGAAGTGAAGTGGGACTTAGGCATGGCAGACCATATCCGTAATCCCGGCACTTTGGGAGGTTTATAAGGGACAATCACTGAGCCAGGAGTTCAAGACCAGCCTGAGCAACATGGTGAGATCCCCCATCTTTAGATAAAGGATGAAAGGAAGAAAGAAGAAAGGAAGGAAGGAAGGAAGGAAGGAATGAATGAATTAAATGATAAGGGAAATATTATCTGACATTTATTCAAGTTTTTAAAAAGTCATTATAAAGGGGCTTTTAATTAAATTATCTCACTTTAAGCTGAAAAACATGAACCTGTGGTTTGGGAATTTTTATTCCCATTTTATAGGAAAAAAAAGAAATAGGGAGATTTAAATAACATTTTAAGGACAACATCTAATATAAAGCCAGGACAAAACAAAAGCCCGGGGCTTTTAACTCTATGTGTGATGTTATTTCAACTGTGATGCAGTTATTTGAACAAAACAATAATCATCTTAGGAGTGAGTCAATTTTTACAAACTATGTAACATTCCTAAACTTCAATGTCTTCATTTATTAAAAAATATTTTTACCTATTTTCTAGAGAGAGTTTTCTAGAGAGTTGAAGAATGATGTTATGTGAAATCTTATTATCAATTGTCAAGTATTTTCCCTACCAAACTCACCTCCAAGAAAGCATCTTTTGTTGTTGTTGTTTGTTTGTTTGCTTTTATTCAATAAAACAAAAGTTTATTCACTTTTCAAGAATAAACTTACAGAAGGCACCTAGGAACTATCTTGCCACTTTTCTGGTTACTGACTCTTTGTGCTCCCTTTGACTGTTCATGTGGCTAAAGAGGAACAAGTTCTGTTTAATGGGACCCAGACTTAGTGCTAGAGTTGATCAGTCCAAGATGTGCCACCTGCATTAAGCCAAGAAAGCCATAGAGCTTCTTTCCTACAGTTTTTGAACTTTAGATCTCCAGATGTGCATCTCAGTTTCTCAGCAATCACGTTGCCCTCTTGAACACACTTTAGGAAAAGTGGCAACCTGTGGCCCAAGGAAGCAGAGAGAGCCAGTCTATGGAGAGAGAGAAAAAGAAATAGCGATAAAAAGAGAAAGAAAGAGACAGAGAGATAGAGGCAGAGATAGAGATAGCGGCGGAAGGGTTATTAAAAATGCACAGATGTGTAATAAGGAACAAGAGAAGAGCTAAAAGCTCTCACAGTGCTCTTCTTTCTGATCCTAGTGTTTACGGCTCTCTTCCAGGGCTTTGGGTATTAGCCACTTCCCATCTCCATATAATGAATTCCATTTTTTATTTAGTGAACTCTAACTAGATTTCTATCGCTTCCAACTAATGAAAACCCTTCCCAAAGAAGAAAATCCCAGGATCAAATGGCTTCAGTGGTGACTTCTACCAAACATTTAAAGAACTAATGTTGATCCTTCTCAAATGCTTCAAAAAATTGAGAAGGAAGGAACACTTCCAAATTCAGGTATAAAGCCAGCATTACCTTGTCACCAAATCCAGAGAAAGATGCCACAAGAAAAGGAAACCATAGGTTGATATCCCTGATGAATGTAGGGTAGCTGTCCCGGATCTACAGGGAACATGTAGCAAAGTCCCCAGGGGATGCGGAGACTGTGGAGAGCACTGCCATCTGGATGTACTATGGTTTCCTCTCCTATAAATACAAACTAATGATAAAATGTAATTTATAAATTGAACACAGTAAGAGATTAACAATAATAACTAGTAATAAAATAGAGGATTTATAATAATATACTATAATAAATGTTATGAATGTGGTCTCTCTCTCTCTCAAAATATCTTATTATAGTGAGTCTCCATTCTTCTGTGATGACATGAGATGACGAAATGCCAACCCAATGAGATGAATGACATAGGCATTGCGATGTAGCATTTGTCTACTTTTTTTTTCTATTTATTTATAACCCCTCTCATGCTGATTTAACAATACTTGAAGGGTTTTTTGTTGTTGCAGTGTTTGGCCGGGGCTGGGCTCGAACCCGCCACCCTTGGTATATGGGGCCAGCGCCCTACTCCTTGAGCCACAGGCGCTGCCCTCCATTTGTCTACTTTTGACCTTCTGATGATAAATTAGATAGATCTGTTTTGGATGATCCTAGATCAAAGAGCTATAATAATGTTGATGTTTGATAGTCAGGAGTGCATGATGTCATTAACTAATGGCCGGGTAATTATAGAGTTCCTGAAACTAACTACAAATCCAATGCAATCCCCATCAAAATCCCTGAAGTATTTTGTATAGAAATTAAAAAATTTCTAAAGTTCATATATTAGAATTTTTAAAATTTCTATAAAAGAAATTTGTAATTTTAATTATAAATTTATAGCAATTATAATTTGTAATTTCTATAAGAGAAATTAATTTTAATTTCCATAAAAGACCAGGAATGGTGAAATCAATCCTTTTTTTCTCTCATGTGGTTTCTGTTTATTTATTTGTTCTTTCATTAACATTCTAAGGACACCAGGGGTGGCACCTGTGGCTCAAAGGAGTAGGGCACCTGCCCCATATATGGGAGGTGGCAGGTTTGAACCTGGCCCTGGCCAAAAACTGAAAAAAAAAAAAAATTTAAGGATACCTTTACTTGATATTTGCTTTCCATATTTGCTGTATTCATTTTCCAATGCATTTTATTTTCCTTTCTATATTAATTTTTAAATTTTTAAATGAAACATATTTATTTCACACATTTATGGGGTATAGTGCAATGTTTCAATGCACATATACACCTGTATAATGATCAAATCAAGATAATTACTATATTAATTACTTTAAACGTTTATCATATCTTCAATGGTAAGATCTAAGTCTCCTGGAGCTGTCTTAAAATATACACTGTATCTTTACTTGCTGCAGTCACCATACTACATAGTAAAACACAAAAACTTATTCTTTCTCTCTAACTGTAACTTTGTATACCAAATCAGTCTTGGAAGAACAGTTTTGGAAGAACAAAGCTGGAAGCACAATACTTTCTAATTTTAAGTTATCTATTTTAAGAAGCCACAGTAATGAAAACAGTATAGTATTTGTGTAAAGGAACAAAATAGCTCAGAAATAAACCAATGCAAACAGACTCAACTGATTTCAACAAACATTCCCAGAACAGACAATGGGGAAAGGATAGTTTCATCAAGTGATGTTGGTACTATCTACATGCAAAAAACCTGAATATCCATGTGCAAAAAAATTGTATTATCATCTCATACCATAAATAAAAATAAACTCGTAGTAAATATATGACATAATAAGGCACTTGAGATTGTAAAACTCCTTGAAGTATAAACCTAGTAGAATACCATGATGACATTGGCCTTGGCACTGATCCATGGATATGAGACCAATAGCGTAGGCAACAAAAGCAAAGATAGACAAATAGGATTACAACAAATGAAAAAGCTGCTGCATAGCAAAGGAGGCAACCAACAGAGTGAAGGAAAACCTATAAAGTGACAGAAAATGTTTGCAAACCACGTATCTGATAAGAGGTTACTCTCCAAAATACATAAACAAACTTCTACAATCAATAGCTAAGAACTAATAATCCAATTTAAAAATAGGCTAATGAGTAAACATTTCTCTAAAGAAGATATACTAAAGTCACAAAAATATGAAAAAATGCTCAGTGTCACTAATAATCAGAGAAATGCAAATCAAAACCTCAATGAAATATGCCTTCAAACTGTTAGGATGGCTATTATAAAACAAAGCAAGAACCTGTCCCTCCCCACAAACAAACAAACAAACCGAAAAACCAAGAGAAAATGTGTTACAGATGTTGTGAAGAAATTGAGACTCTATACACTGTTGGTGGGCGTGCAAAACGATGCAGTTACTATAGAAAATAGTACAGAAGTCATCCACAAATTAAAATTGGAACTACCATTTGATCCAGCAATCACACTTCTAGGTATTTATCCAAAAGAATTGAAATCAGGATCTCAAAGAGATATCCCGTGTTCACAGCAGTGTTATTTACAATGGCCAAGATGAAATGATCTAAATATCCATGGAGAGATGAATAGATAAAGACAATTTGGTATGTGTATGTGTGTGTGTATGAGGTAGAAAAAGAAAATTCTGTAATATAAGACAACTTGGATGAAACTTGAGGACATTAAGCTGAGTGAATTAAGCCAATAACTGAAAGACAAATGATTCCACTTCTATGTGGTACACAAAATAGTCAAATTCATAGAAGGAAAAAGGGAAATGGTGGTTGCTGGGGATTGGGGGGAGAGGAAAGTGAAAGTTTCCTAACCAGTGGGCAAAAACTTTTCATCAAGATGAATATTTTCTAGGATTGCTATACATACAGCCTTGCAGCTATCACCAACAATACAGTACATTTAAAAATGTATCAATAAAGTAAATCTTAAGAAAAAGAAAGTAAGTCTTGTGTTAAGTGTGCCTACCACAATGACATAAAAGTCATAAAGTTAAAAAAGAGAAGAATGGAAGGGAGAGGTTTGACATAGACAATGAATTAAGCCTAAAGCAAGTTGCTACATTGATGAATCTGACTCACAGGAAGGTTGGAGGAAGGGGCTGTGGGTCCAGAAATGCAGTTTAAAAGCTGGATAGGCAAAGAAAGAGTCTCCCCTAGCCCAGTAAAAGTGATTTTAGATTTCTGACCTCCAGAACTATGGAAGAATATATGCGCGTCATTTTAAGTCACAAAGATAGTAGTAATTTATTACAACACCCATTGGAAACAAATACATGGGACAGAATATGAAGAAAAATCTCCAGATGGCACCCAAAGCGATAGAGATGGAGAATACTTTCTTTTTCTTAAGATTTACTTTCTTGATACAATTTTTAGGTGGAGAGTCCTCATGAAAATAGAGTGGCTAAATGAGAAACAGAAATGTAAGCTGGGGACCTTAACTCCAGCTTCTACCCTACAGAAAGGGAGATTTGCAAATTTGGGTACAACTTCCTTGGCACTTTTCACCCTGTTTTCCAGTTATCCTTAAGCACACAGTAAAGTTCTAGGTAGGCAAACCTTTGACCAATGAAACCACACTGCCAGCAAAGGTAGAGTTAAACAAACAAACAGAAGATTGAAGGAAAAATCAACTGAATAACTTTGGAGTACCTGGAATTTGACATTTGATTACTGTTGTTTTATAGCAATGATTTGCGACATTCTCACTGAGGTTGTTCACTGCCCTAACAAAAACTGAGATTTGATTTGACTGCCATGTTGGTCCTCCAAACTCAAACTTTAAGCACACAGAATTCAGATTTGTGCTGGATGCAGACGACATGACTTGGCATTCGCACTGCTTCTGAGTGAGCACCCAGGCTTTCTCCAGGGTAGATGGAAGTTTGTGGATGTTTGACAATGTTGTTGTGCAGACACCGAGGCTGACCTAGGTAAGACGTAGTTAGTCCCATGACAGCATAAAACGAGTAAATAAAAGAAGAGACCAAAACAAGATGGTAGAAAGCCCTAAAAAAAGAGAAATATACAAGCCCGTTTTCACACATCTCAATGCTCTCCCATCCATATTTTAGGCCTCAGCATTGGTCCAGGATGCAGTTTTCTCTCAGTAAATATCCTTAAGGTGTTCAAGGAGGACAGAGTTAATAGATGAAATTTTTTAGTGTCTAGAGAAGGGTTCAGCTAAGGTTGATTAAGCTGTTTCTTTTCTTATTTAATGCCTGATATGTCAGCCAAAGGCAGTATTCAATTCCTTAGTGACTCGCTCTGCTAGTTCAGGCATTAGGCCAATTTCTTCAGACAGAACAAACCTCTCTTTCGCCCAAATGTTTGCTTAAGAGGTGACTGCAATGGTTTTTTATACCAGTGAAAGGTTTGTTCCACTTTATTTCTATTTTGTTGCAAGCTGCCGTCTCAAAATGTGTTTTATTTAATATTTGATCTTCAGGACATGACTGAGGCACAACATTTTTGTGCCCTGCTGACCAGAAATCAGAATTTATTTAAGCACTCAGAAGTCCATGTAGTTTATTTTAAGAAAGGCAATACACCTGGTTTACTGATGTGCTTTTTGGAAAAGTTAGATTGACTGGGTTTTCTTTAAAAAAAAAAAGCTGTAGAGCAGGATGGATTTTTTTTTATAACTAAATAAAATGTGTATCAAGAGGGGTGGTGCCTGTGGCTCAAAGGAGTAGGGTGTTGGCCCCATATACCAGAGCTGGCGGGTTCAAACCCAGCCCCAGCCAAAAGTTACAAAAAAAAAAAAAGGGTATATCAAAAGATTTCTTACATTTAGCATTAAATGTGTCTTCTGAGAAATATTGTAGATTGAATATCCAAAGGTTGAAGAATTAAATCTAGAGTAATGAGCAACTTTCAGGACTTGCTTAGAATTAACATTTGAATATTGAGAAAGGAGACATAGACACCAACTAACCTCATTCTAAATCCCTAATAAAACTCAACTCTTGTGAAAGATGATTTGGCAAAAGAATGTAGAAGCATCATTTAGCAATCAATTAGTAATTCAATGATAGAATCCTAAAATGAAGCATCTTCTACGGAAGGAACAATCATTTGGGATTGAGAACATGATGAAAATTTTGGCAAAATTAGTTATTTGTTTCTCCTAAAGTGTCTTGGAATTGTTGGAAGAAGCAGCAAGTATTTAAACTGTAGGAGCCAAAAAGCAATCACTGTAATTCAAGATTTTACTGACAAGAAGAAAGGTGATGTTTTATGCAATGATTAGTGATCCAACTAAAAGGGACCATGCTGAAAGATGCTGGTTCACAAAATTAAAGGGCACTTTTAAGAGTCTGGATCATGTTAAAATGCCTTCAGTTACTTACAAAAAGCATTGTAAGACAGGCACCAAAGGCTTGAACGTGAATGAAGATCTGAATAAAGTTATTACCAAAAGAAAGTTTATGAATAATTTGGTCCTGAAGCTTAATCTTGATGGTAATTCAGAAAAAAAAAAAAAAGTCATTTAAAAAATATTTTTTAAATGTTACCATTTTGGATTAGTTTTTTGAAAATACTTTCTAGGTATGTAAAAATAAATCAAAAGTGTTTCAAAAATACTTAACAAGGTTTTGGTATCATGTAATCATTTAATTACATTCACATAAAAATTTGTAAACAAATATTTGAAAATAATCAGAAAAAATGTCTATTCCATATAAAACCCTGATGCTAATCTAATAAGGTATTATTGAGTGGTATATGAATTTGAAAGAAGAGGTTTACAAGTTATAATCCAACAAGAACATCATCACCAGCAAAGTAAATAATCATAAGAAATAATGGTTGCAGAAAGTAAATCACAGTGTAATAAACTACTTCAAGTTTCAATTGATCAGTGCTTCCAAAACTAATTCAGGCAGCATTCCCATTAGCCTAAATGAGCTACAGAAAAATAGTTTTAATTTTCATTTAATATTCTTTACCATGTCTATGACCTTCAAGCATGTAAATGGCAAAAGACAAAATGTGAAATATCCTGTGAGAAAAATTGTATTCTATTACTCGTTGATGTAAGTTCAATTTTTCAAAGATCCATACGGAAATAATAATCAAACATTTTTCATGTAAAACCCTTTGTCATTCTAACTGACCTACCCTCATGTCCAGAGACATTCTCAGTCTTTCTTACCCTCATTCCTTTCTCCTTTCTCCAGAGTATAGTTATTTGAGGTAAACAGTTTACTTTACAATGGAAATAAATAACTCTCTTACTGTGAAAATGAAAATTTGACAGGAAAACAGTAACACGTGGGTAAAAAGTGTCATTCAATATAAAAGTACAATTATCCACTAATTGTGAAACAAGTGATATTTACAACTGTTTTGATAGATTTGTTCCTCTTTTAATGTCATTACATCTAATCAGCTTTTGAGTAATTTTTTTAAATGTCCAAACATTGCTATTAACTTTGGTAGGGTTGGTAATGGCATCATGGTTTTATAGGAAAATGTTCATACATTTTCAGAGATGCAAAGTTTTTCAGGATGTCATTGAGAAGTAGATCTGAGAATTCAGTGGCTGAAAAAAATGTAACATGGGCTGAAAGAATAAACCCAAAGATGTTGAATTAACCAAAGGTTACATATATGCAAATTACCTGAAGCTAGACTGGTCAACCAATATTTGGGTTTGAGTGATAATCCTGAAATAATTTCAGCATTTACAATCCTGAAAGTTGAAATCTTGAGAGATCAAAATCCTTGTAGTCTAAAATCCTGAAAAGCACTATTCCAAAAGATCAAAATTCTGAAAATACAATTATGGAATAATAACAAACAAATCTTTAAAAGACATTTATTCAGGTAGCTGAAGCAGGTGTATCCTTGCTTGAACCTGTGAGCAAGGCTGAGGCCACAGCACTCTACAGGACAACAGAGAGATTCTGCCTTAAAAACAAACAAACAAACAGAAAGGACTTTTTTTTTTCAGTTTTAAAATGGGGAGTTGAGAAACATCTAAAAACACCACAGAATGCTTCATGGGCCATTTTACACAATAACAATAATAATATGCCTATTTTTGTCAGCATAAGCATTCAGGTCTACTAATGGCAGTCCCAAGGTCTCAACCGTGCAACATTATGAACAGATGGACCATATTCATAAAGACATAGGTTGAGAAGTGAAATGTATGAATGCCTATCACCATGGCTGATAACTGGGCTCCCCACTTTTCAACTGCTACTGTCATCTAGCTTACTGTCATCTGAGATACTGCAAAGTACAACCTAGCCTTTTAATGAGCTAGATCAAAAGCTGGGATGGGTCATTACCGCATAGGCAATCACCCAAAGAACTGAGATTTTGAGAAATTTTATCTTTCACAAGTGCGACATTGCTTCTTGTTTTGAGGATGTTCAACATTTTTATGTATACTTGTACTGCTTATACACAAAGTCAACATTGAGGTAATGCAGTTTCATGGCGTCAAATTTGCAAAAAAGTGCATAGAATGAATTAGAACTCTTCTAAGAGTCTTTAACAAGCTATAACCCTAATACTGGGAAGGATTTGAAGATGAAATACATATCACAGCAAATGGTGAAAAGTAATTCTGGCCTTTTAAAATAGTGGAGGAAAAACTCTTAAAAAATCTAAAAAGAAAATTCAACATGTAAGAAAGTTGTAGTACAGGGAAAAATATCACTGAGATAGATTATGGGCAATTGCAGGCAGGTAGTCCATAAGAGCTGTTAGCAGGAAAGTTTGATTTTTTTTTCTTTCTTTGAGATCAGTGCATTTGGCAGAAAATTCAGATGAGTGGATTGATCACATGTTAGGGCAACAATAAAAGCTCCAGTTTAAAATTGTGTCATTTTTCTGCCTTGCCATTCCTTCTAGCTGATGAAATTCTAGGAGCTTTTAATGAATTAAATCTGTCCATGAAGTTAATGACTGCTTTGAAATTCTCTTTTAGCAGCCTTGGTCAAACCTATTCCAAATCAGTCATTATGATTTGGGGCTTCAGTTGAAATTCATTTTCTTCTGCAATGTCCATCAAATCTTCAAACAAGACTTGCTTCATTTTTTCCCAGTCATTTACCCATAAAAGTGTGAAGCACTTCTAACATTTTTGGATTCAAAGGCACATGAACTGCATATATAGCTGATCAAAAACAGAAGGGGATAGTTTTGAAAGTGCTCTGATTAGCCAAAATAATTCGATTTTCTTCAACAGTCAAATCTAAACCAAGAATAGTTCAATATTTAATATGCTTTGTAGCACGTCTGTATCAACAAGTGTCCAGTTCAGAAGATCTCTGAGCTTGTCAAATTCTTCCTTTTTTCTGACAAAGGGTATTTTGGGGGTGTTTTCTTATGTTTATTTTTTCCTTTTTTTAAGAGACTGGGGTCTCACTATTTTGTCCAGGATAGAGGCTGGAGGTTAGTGGCTATTTACAAGCACTATCAGCATACTACAGCCTTAAACTCCTGAGCTCAAGGGATCCTCCTGCCTCAGCCTCCCAAGTAGCTAGTACTACAGGCATGTATCATTGCCCCCAGCACAAAGGGCATTTTCCAAAGCAAGCATGCTACTGCATGTGAAATCATGCATCATAAAATAATTTGACAGGGAAGATTTTTTTCATATTTTTCCTTGCATTTTCATTTTTTCTGTGACCATCAAAACACTCAAGACATCGAGGGCATATCTTTCCCATCGAGTCCATCAGATTTGCTATCAACTTCATGTTAGAATCAAAATCCAACCAGAACTTAATAAGATGGTCAATGGAATGAGTGTAAAATGGTACATTTTTGTACTTTTTACAGGTTAATCATTTAATTACATTTTTCTTAAAAAGCTGTCAGATTTCTATTTCTTCAGGAGATATTTCACCAGATATTCCCTTTATTCTATTGGTGAAGCCTTCTTCATTATGAAAAAAAAAGTAATAACATTAATAATGTTTATACACATTAGAGAGGTTGCTATTCATTGCATTTTCATCTTTTAGAAAAGTCAGAGGTAGACTTCCTGACATTTTGCAACAAAAATATCCCTACAATTCTTATAAAGACACCACTCACCCTGGCACAGTGGCTAACGCTTATAATCCTGACACTCAGGGAGGCCGAGGTGGGTGGATTGCTTGAGCTCAAGAGTTCAAGACCAGCCTGAGCAAGAGTGAGACCCCATCTCTAAAAATAGCTTAGTGAGTACCTATAGTTCCAGCTATTTGGGAGGCTGGGGCAAGAGGATGACTTGAGTCCAAGAGTTTGAGGTTGCTGTGTGCTGTGATGCCATAGCACTCTACTGTGGGTGACATAGTGACTCTGTCTCAAAAAAAAAAAAAAAAAAGTTATATGTTCCATCTGCCCGGCTCTCATTACATATGTTACTTAAGAAGTTCCTATGAAACATATTGACCACAGAACAGAGAACACTGTTCTTACTGGGGACAGGATGATTCTGCCTTCATATATTAATAGTTATAGAGGAAACATCAGTGGGAATGCCCTAAAAAGGGATGAATTCTTTGCCATTCTCAGATCTGGCCATGCTCTGTTTTTAGCGCTTTGTAACTGAATTCAGGCCAGTCACAGCTAAGAGAGTTGTAAATTTAATATGGACCCTCTTCTGAAAAAAGGCTGAAAGAGGCAAGAGGACGTGCCTGCTTTCATTTCTTCATAAACATGGCCCTTTATTCCCATGTGAAGTTTTGAGCATAGGTGATTTAGCATTTATCCCAGCTGGCAGACAACTCCACATCTCCCCACTCCATACACACCATCAGCTCACAGGGGGCTATGCAGGCCACAAGGGTCATCCTCTCTTGTGGTCAGGAGGCCTTTGAGGTCCAGTGGGAAGTGTCAGCACCCTGACTGCAGCCTGTGTCCCCACTTCTAAGGGGGGGCACCAAGGAGACCCTGTCCCCACTGTCTATGACTGAGGGCAGCCAGCTGGGAGCAAGAAACTGCAATTTAAAAAAAGGTCCAATGAATATAAACGTTCTTCGTGTTTACTCCAGGATTTTAGACAGGTTTAGAGCTTTTAGTTGACTGGAAAAGATTTGAATGGGTTGTTTGACAAAGAAGCGAGTTTGGGAGTGAATAAGACAGATGGGTGGGAAGAAAGACAGAAATGACATTTTCCCCCAAATTATTTAACAAATTCCTTCTTGTTTTTACTATGTATTAAGTTCTGATTTATTTATTAAAAGGGGCATATAACATGTTGGCATGCTTCAAAGAAGGATGAGAAATATAAACATGCATGTCCTTAACACCTTTAAGAGAAAAAGCGTCACATTTATCTGAAAATGTACATCGAGATTATTTCTTATTCTTCCTACAAACAGGGCTTCTATAAAGACTCTTGTACATGTTTTCTGTGGCACTTCAGGAGAGATTGGTCAGGGTTTGTGGCTAAGAAATGGACTTGTGGGCTCTCAGGGTACATGCATTTCTGCTCTACTGGATAATTCCAAATGGCTTAGTAAGTGGTTTAAAATGTTACATATCCACAACGTAAGAATGAACACTCTTTGTTTCTCATTCTTATCTTTACCAATATTGTCATATTTTTCACTATTTGCATTTGCTAATCTTAAAGGATACAATGTCATATTACTGTTTCAGTTTGCGTTACTGTTCTTACTGATAAGCTCACCTATGTGTTTGTATAATTACTGGTAATTACATCCCTTATGTAATGTTTTATGCATATTTTCCAGGCTTTTAAATCCTTTTTGTTTTCGATTTGCAGGAGAATTTTTAAAACATGTAATCATTTTGCGTACGTGTGTGTGTGTGTATGTGTATTGTATTTGCCAGGTGTATATGCATGTGCACAGAGGGAGTCACAACTATCTTATCCCAGGGTACTGGCTAACATTTTTATTGCCCTGTAGTACATTTTTTATTGTGATACAAACAACTAACACTGGATCTCTCTCTTAACCAATTCTTAAGTGTACCCCGTCTTTGACTATAGGTACAACCTTGTATGGCAGATCACTGCAGTTTATTCATCTTGCTTGACTAAAATTTTATGCCCATTGATTAGTAACACTCCATTTTTTACTCCACTCAAGTTCTGGAAACCACCATCCCACCATATTTGATGCTATGAATTTGACTATTTTAGATATTTTTTGTAAGTGGATCATTTCATATTTGTCTTTCTGTGACTGATTTATTTTACCTAACATATTCCTTTCCAAGGGTCATCCATGTTGTCACATACTACAGAATTTCCTTCTTTATCAAGGCTGAATAGTATCCCATTGCATATAGATGCATATATATATTTTTAAAAATCCACTTTGTGACATTTAATTTGTGTCCACTTCTTGGCTATTATGAATAGTAGTGCTGCAGGCCGGGCATGGTGGCTCACACCTATAATCCTAGCACCCTGGGAAGCTGAGGCATGCAGAGTCTTTGATCTCAGGAGTTCAAGACCAACCCAAGCAGGAGCAAGACCCTGTCTCTACTAAAAATAGAAAAACTAGCCAGACGTTGGGGTGGGCACCTGTAGTTCTAGCTCCTTGGGAAGCTGAGTCAAGAGGATTGCTTGAACCTAATAGTTTGAAGTTTCTATGAGCTATGACTCCATGGCACTCTACCCCGGTTGACAAAGTAAAACTCTGTCTCAAAAATTAATAATAAAAATATCTGAATAATACTGTATACACATAGAAATATTAATTTCTCTTTGAGATCCTAATTTTAATCCTTTTAGATAAATAGCCCAAACTGGTATACTGGGATTTTTGGATCACGTGGTAATATTTTCAGTTTATTCTTTCTTTCTTTCTTTTTTTTTTTTGCAGTTTTTGGCCAGGGCTGGGTTTGAACCCGCCATCTCTGGCATATGCGGTCAAGGCCCTACTCCGTGCAGTCATAGGCCCTGCTCCAATTTTCAATTTTTTGTGGAAACTCCATACTGTTTTCCCCAGTGGCTATACTACTTTACATTTCCACCGAGAGTACATAGGGTTCCAGTGTCTTCACACCTTCTGCAACTCCTGTTGTCTTCTGATTTGTTATTGTTGTTGCTAGCAGTCATTGTGATGTGAGTGATACCTATTCGTGCTTTGGATTTGCAATCCTCTGATGATGAGGGATGTTGAGCACTGTTTCATGCAAGTGTTGGCCATTTGTGAGTCTTATATGGAGAAACATTTTCTAGGTCATTCTTTTATTGGGTTGCTAGTTTTGTTTTGTTTTGTTTCTATTGATCTGCAGAAGTTCCTTATATATTTTGGAAATTAATCCCTTATCACATGTATGATTTGTGAATATTTTTCTCCATTACATAAGTTGTCTTTCCTTCTGCTAATTATCTCCTTTGTACAGAGGGTTTTTTTAAAAATAATTTTATTAAATCATAATTGTGTATGTTGATGCAATCATATGGCAGAATGTGCTTCATATACAATCAGAAATATTTTGATTGTACTGTTAGAGATAGCCTTCATAGCACTTTCTGGATCACTATACAAAGACATTGATACTCTAGATTTAATAATTTTCACCAGTACCCTGCTAAGATGCACCGTAGGTGTGATCCCACTAATTGCCCTCCCTCCACCCATCCTCCCCCCTCCCCTCCCCTCCCTTTCCCTTTTCCCTGTATTCTTGTGCTATAATTGGATTTTAGCCTTTATATGAAAGCTATAAATTAGTTTCATATTAGGGCTGAGTACATTGGATACTTTTTCTTCCATTCTTGAGATCTTTGCTAAGAAGAATATGTTCCAGCTCCATCCATGTAAACACAAAAAAGGTAAAATCTCCATCTTTCTTTAATGCTGCATAGTATTCCATGGTATACATGTACCACAATTTATGAATCCATTCGTGGGTCGATGGGCATTTGGGCTTCTTCCATGACTTAGCAATTATGAATTGGGCTGCAATAAACATTCTGGTACAAATATCTTTATTATGATGTGATTTTTGGTCTTCAGGATATATACCCAATAAAGGAATTA
>CAUYON010022793.1:0-14883 GCA_963573935.1 Arctocebus calabarensis | reverse complement strand
ACCCTTGCATTCTGGACAGGGGCCAGGTGGCTTGCCCAGCCGGTGGTACTGCTGGGGGCAGTCTTCTCTGAAGTGGCCAGTCTGACCACAATGAAAGCACTTGTTTTTCGCTCCTCTGCTTTCCCTCTGCCCCTGAGGGTTGCTCATTTGTCAGAGTTCCATTACTAGAGCTGTCATTCTTTTCTATTCCTTTCTCTCTTTTTCCTCCTTTCTCTCCAGATCTCAGTTACAAAAGACCGTAGTGGCTGTTTTAAGAAGATTCTCCAGGTTATGGTCTGGGACTATAGCCAATTTCTAGAGTTCTCTTTGAATGTCTGGGGCCATTTGAGGGATAAATTTGTCTTTTACAATAATCTGATCCTCTATGGAGTCAGGTGTCAATTGGGTGTGTTTTCTCTTTGCCTCCCTAAGCCTCTATCTCTCTCTCTTTTTTGTTATTATTAAATCATAGCTGCATACATTAGTGCAATCAAGGGGTACAATGTGCAGGTTTCATATACGATCTGAGATGTTTTCATCAGACTGTTTAACATAGCCTTCATGGCATTTTCTTAGTTATTGTATGAAGACATTTGTATACTGTATTTAGTAAGTTCTGCCTGTACCCTTCTAAGATGCACTGTAGGTGTGGCCCCACCAATTACCTTCCTCAGTACCAACCTTCCCCCTTCCCTCCTTCCTTATTCTTGTGCTACAGTTGGGTTATAGTCTTAATATGGAACCTTTAAATTAGCTTCATAGTAGGGCTGAGTACATAGAATATTTTTTCTTCCATTCTTGATTTACTTTGCTAAGAAGAATATGTTTCAGCTCCATCCATGTAAGCACAAAAGAGGTAAAGTCTCCATCTTTCTTTAAGGCTGCATAATATTCCATGGTGTACATGTTCCAAAGTTTACCAATCCATTCGTGGGTCGATGGGCACTTGGGCTTTTTCCATGACTTGGCAATTATGAATTGAGCTGCAATAAACATTTTGGTACAGAAAATAAATAAATAAATAAATAAAATAAATAAAATATTGGTTTTTTTACAATGTTGGCAAAATGTAAATCACAACAAAGTTCTGATACTTAGTAGTAGCCAAAGTGTTTACCTGGAATTAAGACGGGTACTCAAAAGCCCCAATAGGACTGGAATTAGATAGAAAAGGCAGAAAACAGTAACTCATGGTGCATCTTGCTATATTCTTTAAAAGAAGCCAAGGGGATAAACTTTTTTCTCCCTTTAATCTAGTGTGTTTCTATTTAAACATAAATGAACTTTTTCTTTTTTTTTTTTTTTTTAAGACTGTTCGTTACCAGTACCCAGTGCAATGCAGGTTACTTTCCTTAAGACCTACTTTGGCCATTCCAGTTTTAAACCGTAAGTATAATCTCAGTTAATTATTAAATCACATATTTAGTATTTTCTTCACAAAGAAAAAAGCAAATAACCCATCCACTTAGTAGCACAATAGTTATGTAGTTATTCTTGCCATACTATTTTTTATAAGTGACTAAAATTATTACAAAGTATTTATATAAAATTCATTTCTGTAACTTGTTTTTGTAAGTTAGGAAAAATGTTTTTTCTTTAATTGAGTGGTTCTGTGTAGAAAGTCTTTTAAAGACACTTATAAATACATTTTAATTTAATGCTGACTTGTTTTTTATTAAAGAAGTGTCTCTGTACCTGTTTTATGCATCATACTGTCCAAAGCATGCCGACATAATATCTTCATTCTGTCATAATTTTACAAACAGCAATAATCTTATGTATTTTAACTTACTCAAAATGTGCTTATGTCTAAGAGGCACATTTATAACAATAAAAATGAAATGAATAAAAATGAGACGAGGAACAAATAAATTAGCATAATTAATAAACATGTAAAAATCTGGAGTAGATTTTTTTCTATTCTGGGATTTAAAATCTACACTGTAGTATTTCTTTCCTTTATTTCTTTTGTTCTTAACAACTTTTTATTTTTGTTTCACATACAGAGAAGTACACATGGGGGTATAGATCGATGACATTTCATAAACTGAGCCCCCTGTATAACTGGCACTTAGGTAAGAGTAGGTCATAATGAAGTAAGATCTTCAGTATACCAGAAGATCACCATTTTAAATGATTTTTCCCTTGACATTTAAAGAAAAATTTCTAAGATACCTTAAACTTGAAAGAATGTGTTTTCTGTGAATGCCGGTGTACCCACGACCTTAGTTTGATTATTAACATTCTCTCTATCTGTCCATTAATCCATTAAAGTTTAACAATGCATCTCAGGGTCCATTGAGGACAGTGTTATACTTACCCCTATGGACTTTAGCATTGAACTATTAACTAGAATAAATATTTTTTGTAGTTTTTTTTTAGATATAAAATTTGCATAGAATGATATGTAGAATTTTAAGTGTATGTGAAAGTACCTATGGAACCTAAAGATGTAGAACAGCATGATCATCACCTCCCAAAGTCCCCTCCTCTCCCTTCTCAGTCAGTCCTTGTCTCTGGAGTATTTCTCTTATTTATGTTAAAGAATTAATTTCTTTTTTAGATTCCTATTTGTATAAAGCTTAGAATTGATAATATACTTTAGGTATATGTAAGGAAATTTAATACATATATCAAATTGAAATTCCTAGTTGTTAGCTTGAATGGAAGGTTGATCAAATGGGGTTCTTCGTTTTTAAAGTTCTTGGGTTTGTGCATCTTCATATATGAAGCTCAGAAACGTAGAGGACATTTTATTAGTGGAAATAAAAAAATTAATTGGGTTTTAACTTGTACCTGGCTTTCTTATTAATAAAACAAAATAGTCTTTTGCTTTTTACTACCTTCAAGGGTTCAGTGGAAAGTGATCCATTCAGTTTTAGAAGAAAGAAGAGATAATGTTGTTGTCATGGCAACTGGTAAGTTGTACTAAAAAGAAAAATAACCTAATACTTAGAAAAGAAAACTTCAAGTGTTTAACATGCTTAATCTTTCATTAAACTCTTCAAATACAAATACAAATGGCATAAAATATAGAAGAAAGTACACAGAGCCTACATGCTCAGATTTATGCATGAAGTGGCTTTTATGAAGATAGCATATTAGTAATGACCATTCTGTGGTACAGGTACATTGACAGAAGAAATTAAAGTATGAAGGGTTTATTTTTATTTCTATGAAATGTATTATTTTTATTTTAAGGCTATGGAAAGAGTTTGTGCTTTCAATATCCTCCCGTGTACGTTGGCAAGATTGGCCTTGTCATCGCTCCGCTCATTTCTTTGATGGAAGACCAAGTGCTCCAGCTTAAGTAAGTCGTGTTATCGTTGCCACTCCATTGCCTTCTTTTTTTCTTCTGTGAGTGAAACGTGATGTAGCAGGGGTGTCCAACCTGTGGCCCATGGACCACATGGTTTTTATGCACAGGCCCTTTTAATTTGCTCTTCACCTTTTGTTAGTGTTTGCATATTTAATATGTAGCATAAGATAATTCTTCTTCTGACATGGCCCAGAGAAGTCAAAAGGTTGGACACCCCTGACTGTGTATGAAATCTAGTTCATAAAAACATTTTCTGCAAGTGTTGTTTTATGATACTTTAGAGGGAGAACTGTCTTCTTCCTTGAGTTCTTTGTAATTCAAGGCTACCAGATGGTCCTGATAAAATTTTTTAGAAAAGCGTTATTACTTTATGCTGGTTTACACTGAATATCTTAAAATTCTTTTCTCTCTTATCCTTGCTCTTTAACTTGGTATTAAGTGTGTAGCATAAGTACATGGAAGCATACTTTTTTTTTTTTTGGCTGGGGCTGGGTTTGAACCTGACACCTCTAGTATATGGGGCAGGTGCCCTATTCCTTTGAGCCACAGATGCCGTTGAAGCATATTTTTTAATCTATGAAAACTTTCCAACTTCTTCAAGCTGAGCTTATAATCTTTTTTTTGGTATTGATACATAATATTAATATGTATTTCTGGGGTATGTGTGATATTATATATTCATGCATATAATACATAATAATCAAATCAGGATATTTAGGATATCCATCACCTTGAACATTTGTTATTTCTTTGTGTTGGGAACATTGCAAATCTTCTCTTCCAGTTATTTTGAAATACGCAGTATATGTTCATTAATTACTATTATCATACTATGCTATCAAACATTAGAACTTATTTCTTCCAACTATATGTTTGTATCCATTAACCAATCTCTCTTTACTCCTCAAACCTCTGCTGCCCTGAGCTTGCAATCTTTTTGAAAGACCCACCTTAAAAACCTTCTGATATAGTCC
Organism: Arctocebus calabarensis; assembly: GCA_963573935.1. Classification (NCBI taxonomy): domain Eukaryota; kingdom Metazoa; phylum Chordata; class Mammalia; order Primates; family Lorisidae; genus Arctocebus; species Arctocebus calabarensis. Next base: position 10,611 of record CAUYON010022793.1, on the reverse strand, counting down.
AGGTGTGGTGGCTTATGCTTACAATCCTAGCACTATGGGAGGCTGAGGCGAGTGGATTGCAAGAACTCGGGAGTTTGACACCAGCCTGAGGAAGAGCGAGACCCTGTCTCTACGTCATGGTGGGAGCCTCTAGTCCCAGCATCTTGGGAGGCTGAGGCAAGAGGATTGATTGAGCCCAAGATTTTGAGGTTGATATGAACTATGATGACGCCATGGAACTCTACCTAGGGTTACAGAGTGAGGCTCTTTCTCCAAAAGAAAAAATGCAAAACAAGATAAAACCTTCTGATATGGCATTTGAAGGAATTTGTTCATCTAGTTAGTGAGTATAAAAAGGAAAATTGCAAAGAAGAATACACATTATGGCTCGGCGCCTGTGGCTCAATGGGCTAAGGCGCCAGCCACGTACACCTGAGCTGGCGGGTTCGAATACAGCCCGGGCCTGCCAAACAACAATGACGGCTGCAAACAAAAAACTGCCAGGTGTTGTGGCGGGCGCCTGTAGTCCCAGCTACTTGGGAGGCGGAGGCAAGAGACTCGCTTGAGCCCAGGAATTGGAGGTTGCTGTGAGCTGTGATGGCACGGCACTCTATCCAGGGTGACGGCTTGAGGCTCTGTCTTAAAAAAAAAAGAATGCACATTGTTCCATTTCTTTATTCCTTTTCACAAATGAAGTTGATATTTGTAGTTTGTACATGGCTTCAGGGTGTTTGTTTTTGTCTTATAGAATGTCCAACATTCCAGCTTGCTTCCTTGGATCAGCACAGTCAGAAAACATTCTAAATGATGTTAAATCGTGAGTAATTGATGATTTGTTTTCATATGGTCAGGGGTCTATAGTACATGAGAGAATTTTGTACACAAAAAATATTTAATGCATGAATAAAATGTTTCATGATTTAAAAATATGCTTTCTTTTTATAGTATGTTTTCAGAACTGTTAATTTTTTAATCTTTCAGAGTTAAAGGAATTTATTAAATATTCTCAGTTTTCAGGCTATAAGCTTAGCATTATGGCTATGGAACTACAAAATTTTGGTTTTGGAAGGGAACTTGGAGAATATCTAGATTTGTCTCATTTAACAGGTGAGAAAAGTGAGGCCTAGGACAAGTAATTTGCCTGGCATTACTCCATGAATTTGTGGCTGAGCAGGGATTGGATTCTAGGTCTCTGGCTCTACTGATTCTGTCATGATGTAATTGCTGAAAAGAATATCATCTCAGATACACAAAGAATATATGTTTGTATATTAATATACAGTAGAACCTCCATAGGTTCATACCTCTGTGCATTGACCACTTCCTTAAGTTGACCTGATTTTCATAGGCTGGACGTGCACCACGTGTACATATCAGTACAGTAGGCCTAGTTTCTTCTGTTGACCACTTCCATATAGTGACTAGTTTGTTACAGTTCTGTGGATGGTCACCTCCTAGACATTCTACTGTATACGGACATAGACACGTGTATATGCATGTTCTAATTTCAGAACATCTTCATTACTCCCAAGAGAACTCTCATATTCATTAAATAGTCATTCCTTATTGTCCACTTTCTACCCCTTTTCAACCACTAATCTATTTTCTGTCTCTGATTTGCCTATTCTGGATTTTTCTGCAAATGAATTTATATGGCATGTGGGCTTCTGTGTCTGGCTTCTACCACTTAGCATAATGTTATCAGTACTTAATTTCTTTTTATGACTGAGTAGTATTCCCTTGTATGGGCTTGCCACATTTTGTTTATCCACTCATCAGTGATGGGTGTTTGGGTTACTCCCACTTTTTAGCTATTAATGAATGATGGTGCCATGAACATTTGTGTATAAATTTTGTTATGAACATTATCTGTGCTCTTGTACATATGCCTAGAAGTGGAATTGCAAGGGCATATGGTAATACTTTGTTTAACTTTTTAAGGAACTGTCAAACTTTTTGCAAGTAGTTGTACTATCTTATATTCCCCCCAGTAGTGTATGAGAAGAGGTCAAGTGATCCTCCTGCCTCAGCTTCCCAAGTAGCTGGTATTACAGGCACTCACCACCATGGCAGGCTAATTGTTCTAATGTAGTAGAGATGGGTTCTCACTTTGGCTCAGGCTGGTCTTGAACTGAGCTCTAGCAATCCAACCCCTCAGCCTCTCAGAGTGCTAGGATTATAGGTGTGACACACTGGACCGGGCCTCATTGTGTTTTTAATTTGTTTTTCCATAATGACTAATTATATTGAACATCTTTTCATATACTTTTTGGCCATCTGTGTATTTTCCTTTGAGGAAGTGTTTATTCAAATCTTTTGCCCATTCTTTATTTATTTTTAAATTATTACTTTTTTAATTGTTGGGGATTCATTGAGGGTACAAGAAACCAGATTACACTGATTGCGTTTGTTAGGTAAAGTCCCTCTTACAATCCTGTCTTGCCTCCAAAAGGTGTGGCACACACCAAGACCCCACCCCCTGTTTTTTTCTTACTGAGCTTTGATAGGACTTTTCTATATTCTGAATACAAATCCTTTATTTGATATGTGCTTTGCAAACATTTTTTCCTAGTTTATGACTTTTCATTCTCTTCACAGTTCTTTTGAAGAGCAGCAGTTTATTTTGATGAACTTTAGTTTCTCAGTTTGTTCTTTTAATGGATTTTGCTTTTGGTATTTTAGCTAAGAAATGTGTGCCTCACAAAGATTTTCTTTTTTTTTTAATTAACTTTTTTTTTTTTTTTTGTAGAGACAGAGTCTCACTTTATCACCCTCAGTAGAATGCTGTGGCATCACACAGCTCACAGCAACCTCCAACTTCTGGGCTTAGGCAATTCTCTTGCCTCAGCCTCCCGAGTACCTGGGACTACAGGCGCCTGCCACAATGCCCGGCTATTTTTCTGTTTTGCAGTTACAAAGATTTTCTTTTATGTCTTCTCCTAAAAGTTGAATAGTTTTAAGTTTTACACTTAGATTTGTTATCCATTTTAGTTTATTTTTGTATATGTGTTGCTTATATATTTTTTACAGTTTATTTATGTATTTTTCACATATGAATATCCGATTGGTCCATTTCCACTGGGCAAAAAGACTATCCTTTTACATTGAATTTCCTTTGCACCTTTGTCAAAAATAAATTGACTACACGTATGTGGGTCTATTGCTACACTCTAAATTCATTCTTCTATCGGTCTGTTTGCCTTGGAAGTCTTTGATTACTATATCTTTATCATAAGCTTCAAATTGGACAGTGCAATTCCTCCAGTTTCATTCTTTCTTTTTGAAGTTATTTTAGCTAATCTAGGTTTTTTGTATTTCTATAAGTATTTCAGCATCACTTTTTCAACTAAAATGCCTACTGGGATTTTGATTGGGTTTATCTTGAATCTAGATATCTAAAGAATTAGCTGTTTTGATAATCACTGTCACTGTTTTACACCAAAGAAAATGGGGCACACTGAAGTTAAATAACTTGCCTACAATCACTTGCCTTATAAGAAGTAGAAATGAGAGTCAAACCTGAGCAGTTTGGTATCTGAGCTTATTACTTATACTGTTATCTATGTCAATTAGAACAGTAATTTCATGATATACCTATTTTGTTGGCGACTAATTCCTAGTGAAAGCACAATGCCTAGAGTACTTTGGATGCTCAAATATTTGTTGAATGAATAGACTATTATAAAGTTTTTTCATAGTCAAAGTGACGTTTCATTTTATTTAACTTGATATAGGTTTTATTTGGTAGAATGGATAATAAACTCATAATATTTTTCCCTAGATCTAGCCTTTCTTAAAAACATTGTCTTAATTAGGATTCTTTTCTGTCCAGAATAGAAATTTACTCAAACTAGCTTAGGTGAATATTGAATTTTATATTAAGGATAAGTGACTGTCTCATGGATCCCACTGAAAAGGTAGCCAGCCTTTAAGGAAAAGACTGGAATTGGGTATGGAAAAATACAGTATGAGGCTGTGTGTTTGGTGGCTCATACCCCTAATCCTAGAACTCTGGGAGGCCAAGGCGTGTGGATTGCTTGAGCTGAGGAGCTCCAGACAAGCCTGAGCAAGAGACCCCATCTCTAAAAACTAGCCGGGCATTGTGACTGGAGACCTGTAGTTCAGCTACTTGGGAGACTGAGGCAAGAGGATTCCTTGAGTTTGAGGTTGCTGTGAGGTATGATGCCACAGCACTCTATCAAGGGCAATAGGAGTGAGACTGTCTCAAAAAAGAAAAAAATATAGTAGGGTTTTCCTTTGATGTATCGCCTCTATGTGTCTTCTTCATTTTCCTCTGAAGAGATAATAATTCTCTGCCTTTGAAGTCATAAAATAGAAGATGGCTGCTCTGCAACTCCTTCAGTTTCTCAGGAGAGAACATGTTGCAGACCCTTCTCTTGCAGAGGCCTACTGGCTGTTTCTTGATCAGACCTCCAGATTTTAGAACAGAGATTAGTTGGCATGGCTTTGACACTTGGCCCAATAAGTTTTAGGTAAGACATCAGAATATGTAGAATAGACATGAATGCTGAGGGTTTAATCGTGAGGGAGTGAGTAGGTGGGTATAGTTAGAGGGTGGCATGTGGGTGGTATGAAAGGTTTATTATAGGCTTGATCATTTAATTCAAGCACATGAGGGGGACTAGATTGTTAGAAATCAGAACTTGGCTTCTAATGTCACATCAGTGCTAAATAACTTCCTGACATGTACTGTTGCTTTTTATTTGATGCGTTGAAGAGAAATGAAAAAACTAATATATATAAATATTCATTTGGTTTTTCAAAAGTAGTATAATGTATTATTTAAGCATTTATCAAGTATTTTGATTTAAGTTGTAATTCATTTGAGATGACTGTTTCTTTATAGTTAGCATGTTTCTTTTCCTGTTTTTCTTCCCTTTTGTTTATTTGTACAGTGGCAAGTATCGGATTATATATATGACTCCAGAATTCTGTTCAAGTAACTTGGACCTACTTCAGCAACTTGAAGCTAATATTGGTAAGTGGCAAAGGAGGATCTTTGTAAATACTTAATGAATTGATTTTTTTTTTTTAAAGAGTTAAAACTGTGGGTGCGGACAGGATTAATTTCTGTTAACATTTATTTCAATTACCTCCTGTAGGAAATCTGTGACTTTCTAACTTGTGTTTCTCTTGCTTTACCCCATAGTCTCCTGTAATTGCTTTTGCTATAGTAACTAGGCTTTGGTATTACATGTAAATTGCTGTTTACGTATCTGTTTTCTTCTAGTAGACTGTAAACTTTTCAAGGGAAAAATACCATTCTTATTTATATTTTCCTAGTGTGGTGCTTGGACATGTATATTTAGGTACTTAAATGTATTGCAGAATGAGGATTGAATCCAAGATTTTTATGAAATTTACTGTTTTTCATATTCTGACTAATCAAGGGTAGAGTACAGTGGTTTTCTACCCTTGTTTATGAGAATCACCTTTCAAACTTTAGAGTAATGTAGGTAACTATCTTCAGACCTTCACTATGGTGATTTAACAGGCTGGGGTGGTACCTGGCATTAATAGTTTTCCACAGGTGATTCTGATGTGTGGCCAGGATTTAAAACCACAGTACCCTTGACAAGTTGCCAACAGTGAGTGTGATTGATTACAAAAAAAATAAAGCAAAAACTTACGCATTTGCTGAGGTTTCAACAAAAGGAAACCATACAAACAAATAAACCACTTAACTGAGTCAGCTTATTTCCTAGAAAGCATAATTATAGAATTAGTCAAAAGCTGATGTCACTTTTTTTTGTACTTGAAAAAATTTTATTTGGCTTGGCGCCTGTAGCTTAAGCAGCTACGGCGCCAGTCACATACACCTGAGCTGGCGGGTTCCTGGGCCCACCAAACAACAATAATGGCTACAACCAAAAATTAGCCAGATGTTGTGGCAGGCACCTGTAGTCCCAGCTACTTGGCAGGCAGAGGCAGGAGAATCGCTTGAACTCAGGAGTTGGAGATTGCTGTGAGCTGTGATGCCACAGCACTCTACCCAGGACGACAGCTTGAGGCTCTGTGTCAAAAATATTTTTTTTTATTTGTTTTTTTCTTCTTGGTGGTTAGGTCTACCTATCAAAGAGCTGCAGTCATGGCTTCTGTTTTCAAATGTCTATATTTGAGACCTTCAGTTGAATTAACCAAAGTTAGTTTTCTGAAATTGTGTAATTTATTTATGTAGTTATATATTAAAATAATTCCAGGTAGGTTAACTTTTCAAATTGCAACATTTGCTTAGTGGTTACTTACACATAACTTTAGTTAAGTATTTAATGATTTTTCTAACAGTGATGACAAGCTTGTATCTTCTAGTATGTGTTAAATCCAATAAAAGTTTTAACATTTGATTAAATACATGCATTTGATTAAAAGCATTTAATTTAATACCCTTATAAGAGGTGCATTCATCAGCCACCAAACTCCCATATTGGTGTCTTATATTTTTGCCTTTAATGGATGATGAATTTGATGTATTTTTTACTAGGGCATATGAAGTTCTTATGAATGTTTCCCTTTGGAGTGAGCGCAACTACCCTGTATGTAAATTTCATGGTTTTGTTAGAAAGGCTAAGGGGCTATGTCTATAGTAGGGTATATTTTATTTCATTTTAGTATTTTCTTTGTTTTTGTGATGGTGTTAAATAAATAATCAGTATAATTAGTAACTAAATACTTAATACTTTTGACAGCTAGTGACAACTTTCTATTTTTATTTTTGGATTAATTATGGATTAAGTAGATTAATTATGAGCACTGCAATCATTAGGGCAGAGTACTTTGCTGCCCTAATGGATGAAAATGAATGGATGGATGAAAATCCTTGATTGAGTCAATATTAAAAAGGGATAAATTAAATAAAAATTATTTTTGAAATATTTTCTTTTGGCGTTTGTTGGAGAAAATTATAAATTGCTTAAACAAGGAGTACACTGAGGATGTTCTTTATACAGTAGTCTGACATTTAATCAGATTTGTCATTTTTAGGTAAATGTTAAATTATTTAAGTAGTCTGGATTTTTAGCAGAAACAACAAGCATTTTATTTGGAGCTTCCTTACCAGCCAAACTTGTAATTGTCTTTTAACTTTGGAAATAAGACTTGAAAGACAAATATGCCAAAATGAAATACATATAGGTGCTCAAAAGACACTTGGACTTGCATATTCAAAGTGAATATTGGTAAAGCTTGTCTCTTTGACTGATTTGAAGGGATAGAGTTCAGCCCATTAAAAACTATTTTGTCAAACTTGTTAAGTAAGGCTTATTTATTTATTTATTTATTTTTAAGAGACGGAGTCTCACTTTATCACCCTCGGTAGAGTGCAATGGCATCATAGCTCACAGCAACCTCCAACTCCTGGGCTTAGGCGATACTCTTGTCTCAGACTCCCAAGTTGCTGGGACTACAGCACCCGACTATTTTTTGGTTGCAGTTTGGCCAGGGCTGGGTTCAAACCTGCCACCCTCAGTAAATGGGGCAGGTGCCCTACCCATTGAGCCTTAGGCACCGCCCTGTAAGTAAGGCTTTTAAAATAAAATTTTAAAAGGAAAGAGATTGTTATCTTTGTTTTAATCTATTTTATTTAAAATCAGAGTGATTTAGTTTCTAAAGCCAAAGTAAGAATAGTGGTAATATTGGACTTTTCCTAGCCACTCAATGGTAACCAGAGAAGTTTGGTGCTAATAACCTACTTCACTCATATTTAGTAGGTTTCTTTCTCCTCTATGCTCTTAGGATGATTACAGTTTGTAACTCAGTGATTTGTAATTGTTTATTTGAACGTCTGTCTCCTCCTTCAGAATTGTAAACGCCTACAAATTTATATATTTTATTAATCTTTTTATCATTGGAAAAGCATTTGGGTCATAATAGATAACTTAATAACCATAATATTAATAATAGTATTATTTTCTTTTTTTGAGCTCTTTTTTGTGCCAGGCCCTACCTTCGTGTTACATGTGACTGTCCTAATTTAATCTTTAGAATAACTAAACATGCTAGGTGCTGTTATTATCCACATTTTAGTTGTGAGAAAGCCAGGTTCTTCATCCAGGAATTCTCACCCCAGAACACAGGTTTCTAATTATTCTACTGCCGTGAGAATATTACTAATACTCAGAGAAGTATCAAGTAATGATTATACCTACTGAGGGAAAAAAATTATTCTTGTATTCAGTATTAATTTGGTAATTGAGGGCAAAAGCACTAGTGTTACTACTTTTGAATGTTTGAAGACATTTTAATGGGTAGTTGTACAATAAAATCGTTTTCTGTACATTACTATACAATATTGATTCTGTTTCAATGGATGTGTATAGTGTGGAGGCAAGCAGGGGGGAAAAAAGGGCAAGTTATCTCTTCTTAACCTACTGTGTACATAATGAGATTTAGTTCTTTCTATACCATTTTACACTAGAAAATGTGGGTGTTATCATGTCTTCTAATACTGGGGTTTCAGAAAGACTCTGTGCTATGTGTAATCAGTCATGGATAGTGATGCATCTAATCTCAGTAAATTTACCGGCACTTTATATCTCTTTTGATACCTAATCCATGAGATAAAATTGATAGTATTACCAAAGAAAAAGGGAATAGTTCTTTTTTCAAAGGCCTTATTATTGCACGTGGTTCATGAGTGATAGTTTTGGGGACAAAGTTATAATCAATTTGTCTTGCTGAGGAATAATGATAAAAGTTGAAATCTAATAAATATATTATTTGGATTAATATATACTTCCTCTTCTTTTTAAATTTTTATGCCTTTTATTCATGTATCTCCCCTCTCCCTACTTCTAATGATGATTTTTGGTGTTATCTGATGTTATATATGCCTTGATTTTTATATGAACCAGATAATATGATTTGGATTATTTTTTCTTTTGGTAATGTTTATATATTGTAAGTGAAGAAATTAATATTGATTTAGGTGAGTTTATTTTTTTAGTTCTGTTTTTCCATTTGTGTATTTTTCTTCTTTATAGGTATCACACTTATTGCTGTGGATGAGGCTCACTGTATTTCTGAGTGGGGACATGATTTTCGAAGTTCATTCAGGACACTGGGCTCCCTGAAGACGAGCTTCCCATTGGTAAGCTTAGCAAAGTCTAACGTCATGAAATGACATTCTTAACCTGAGGGGACCCTTCCAGATTGAGGAGTTGCTAAAAAGCTGAAGACATTTCTATGACAGGGCAAATGGTCATGTAAGCAAGGAAAGACTTTAAAAAATTATAAGGTTGGTATATAATTTATTGAGGAATACTTTTAAGTTTGACAAACTTTTCCTGAAAGGAAAGGCTTTATATTTCAGGCTTTATAGGCACATATAGTCCCTTATCACGTATTTCTCCCTGATACGTTTTTGAACGACCATTTAAAAATGTTAAGGTTACATTCTTTGCTTTTGGGCAATCACAAAATGAGCTGTGGGCCATAGTATGCAGCCTACTGCTTAAAAGCCCTGGGTAGACTCTGATGCCTTTTCAGTGATTTTTTTTTTTTAATCTATATGTCCATTTGCTCTAGGATGCTCTGAAACCATCGTAACCCTTTTTGCATCATAATTAAAAACCTAAAAGTTGAACCATTTTAAAGGGGGATTTATTAAAGCTTTTAGTATTATTTTAAAATTCCGCTTTCTTCCTTAATTGTTTAGAATAGCAAAATTTTACATGAATGTTCTGCATGAATGGCATACTTAACATGAATGGCTTGAAAACTCACACTATTAGCATTTTTATTTTCTATTTTGAAAATTATAGGTTCATAGGAAGTTGTAAAAAATGTGCAGAGTTATCTTGTGTACCTTTCATCCAGTTTCCCAAATGGTAACATCTTGCATGACTATAGTACAATATCAAAATAAGACAAGACATATGATATTTGTACAGCATCCAGAGTTTACTCTCGTTTCGCCAGTTTTATAGGCACTCATTTGTATGTGCACTCGTTTGTATGTGTGTGTGTTGTTCTATAAAATTATATTTCTGTTATGTAACTACCACTGCAATCAAGATACTAAACTGTACAAGGCTCTGTGGAGCTGTCCTTTTACAGCCACAGCCACTATCTTCCGCACCCCCAATCGCCTGGCACCGCTGACCTAGTCTCCATCTCTACAGTTTTATAATTTCAAGAATGTTATATAAATAGAATCATATAGTGTGTCACCTCTTGGAATTAATATTTTTCACTCAGCATAATTCCCTTGAGAGCTCTATCCAAATAGATGTGTACATTCATGTGTTGCTTAACAAGGGGATACATTCTGAGCAGGTTGTTATTGGGTGACTATGTCTTTGTGTGAAGATTGTGGAGTGTACTTACAAAATGTAGATGATATAGCCCAGGGGTGTTCAACCTGCTGCTGGTGGAGATGCATGCTGATTTTATGAAGACTTGTTTTTGCTCATCTGTGGTATCAGAGACCATGAAAAGTATGCATGGATCTTTTTTTTTTTTTTTTTTTTAGAAAGAGCCTCAAGCTGTCACCCTGGATAGAGTGCCGTGGCATCACAGCTCACAGCAACCTCCAATTCCTGGGCTCAAGCGAGTCTCCTGCCTCCGCCTCCCAAGTAGCTAGGACTACAGGCGCCCGCCACAACGCCCGGCCAT
>CAUYON010022791.1:0-18611 GCA_963573935.1 Arctocebus calabarensis | reverse complement strand
ACTTCTCTCTAATCCTGGTCTTTTATCTCCCAAATCCATAACTATACAGGGGGTGTCTGGACAGCCGGTTACCAAATTTTTCTCCCAGCCTCTAAGCTGCAATTGGGATGACTTGCTGTTTTCTCATGCCTCCCTAATCGTCCCTGAAAGTCCTGCTCCCCGTTTGGGGAGGGACATACTAACTAAAACAGGAACTTTCCCCTTCTCGAGATCTAGTCATGATCAAAACTCTTCCCTCTAATTCACCTTCCCTGACCCCAACTTGGGAAGTCCCCTTTCCTGTTATCTTGTCTTCTTCTACTGTTAACGTTATAGGAGTCGATTCCTGCATACGTCATTCACAAGTACAGTCCTGGAACCCTCCGTCTTCTACAGTGGCAGGCAATGAAGACAGCCAACCACAGACCACCTACACTTGTGAGCCAAAAGAAAGTTTGAAGTTATTATTTAGGAAACAGCAAGAAAAACCCTAATATGGTTTTCTTTAAGCATCAATGAATAAGTGCTTCTGACCTGACGCCGTTCTACCTTTGCCTATTACTACTTACACTAATCAGATTTATGTTTTCCAGAAATGTCATCAAGTCACATGCAACAAAGATGGTTCCAGGCCATGAACCCCTGTATCACTCTCCCTCTGGAGAAACCCTAAGTGCCCCCTTCTATCATCGCCCGATTCAGCAGGAAGCAGTTAGATGGAGTCTTCACCCCTTTTACCTAACAGAGTTGGAGTTTCTACTCAGAGAGGGAGAATTGATGCAGGATAATTGGCGCCCTAGCCAGCTCAGTGGGGCTGGCGGACCTGCCACATCCTCCTTGGCAGTGTCGGTAGTGCGGCAGCCAGCTGAAGAGCCAGTGGGCTGGATGACAAGCAAGGAGGGGGACCTCCAACCTCCACCAGAGGCTCCAATTGCCAAAAAGGCTGGACAACTGCTGAGGAGACACCTGTGCCTTGGTGTCTCCTTCACTTTACACTTAGGACTAAATGTGGAACCCCCATTTCCTATGCCTAGGTCAATTTCTTGTAAATTTCCTAGGCCTCAATTCCATGAATGGACTGTATCCATTCACTGATACATTCAGTTACCTTTCCCCTGGTGGAAGGGACTGTATTCATTCGTTTCCTGGCCAAGGAACCCATACACCTATATATCCTGGAGACTAAAGGCCTAAAGGAGGAGATGGGGAAAGACTGGTAGAGAAACGGAGAGAGCTTCCCTCTCCCCACTAGAATTCTCTCCCTCTACCAGGAGCTTTAGTGTTTTCTGTAAATAAATTCTGTCTTACCACTGGGGGGTGGGGGGGAATAATGTAATGAAGAATAATAAAATACATGTTAAAAAAAAAAAAGGAAAAGAAAGAAGAGTTTAGAGTAATGAATCAACACAAAGCATCCTCCCTGTTTTACCTGTAGCCCAAGAAGGGTTCCCGGTTCTCAAGTTTCACTACTCAAAGATCACTATTCCCTTAGCCGGGCTTGGTGGCTCAGGCCTGTAATCCCAGCACTCTGGGAGGCCGAGGCCTCCAGGAGTTCGAGAGGTCAGGAGCCAAGATCAGCCTGAGCTGGAGCAAGATCCCTGTCTCTAAAAAAAAAAAAAAATCACTATTCCCATGCATTTGCTCTCCCTTTTCCAAAGCCTAACATCAAGACATATTTAACTAAGAGACAACAACTAATCTATCCTGAAATACCAAGACTCTTGCCCAAAGATCAGTACCCCCAGAAAGGAAGTGTAAACGGGCCAAAAAACTGGTTGCCCTTCCTCAGAGAGAAACCCCAGACACACCCAGCCAGGTGCACACAGGTGAGAGCCTCCGAGCTGCTGTGGAAAGCGTCTTGCTTAATTATCTCAGAGCCAAATTCTACATGAATGTTATTTCAGAGCTAGATGGAAGCAAGTCTTTAAAAATACACGTGAACAGTGACTAGGCAACCAGCACAGTGAACCCTCAATACATGTTTGAGGAACAAATGAATTTTTTAAATTTATGAAAAGAGCATGCACTATTTAGGAAAATTCCATTTAATCTGACATCCTAACTATATAGTCGCTTCTTCATACCGACAGCAAAGTTTGCTTCAATTAACTCAAGGAAAGGTAAATAATTCTACCGGTAAACCAAAAGCCTTTACAGTGAGCAAAACTGTAGTACCAGCTCAATCGTGCGTGACAATTTTGCCTAAAGATTTAAATTTCCGAAGCACTGTATTTGCAAAACAAGATGTTAACACAAATAAATACATTAGCTTAAGCAATATCACCTAGAACTCGACAAAGTTTGTTTGTGGGTGATGAGAGAAGGGCCACTGAAATAATGAAGTCCTTCCTCTTTCCCTGGTCGGCACCTGTGGCTCAGCGAGTAGAGCACCGGCCCCATATACCAAGGGTGGCAGGTTCAAACCCGGCCCTGGCTGAACTGCCAAAAAAAAAAAAATTTTAATGGAGAAGTCCTGCCTCAGGTTACAGGCCTCTGGACATTCTGGGCATTTACTCACCCGGGATGCTGGCAAGCTGAGTCTCAAGTCTTGAGACTTTATTCTTTCCTGGACATCCTCCTGGAGGTTGTACTGCAAAAACCCATTGATACCAACTCAAGGCCACTGGCAGTAGACAACAAACCCCAGCACCAGCCAGGATCCATGGGATGTCTCAGAAGGAGGCAATGCAGCCCCCATCCTGACCCTGAACCCCTGCCCCCCCAACTGCGGTCTGCCATCTCTGCAGGCCACTATGTCCCCATGAGCCCTGCAGACAGTCTAAGAAAAGGCAACCCTTGTTATAAAAGAAATATGCACAAATTTATCTTTACTTTGCTGTTAAATTGGTTTTATAACACTTGGTTATAACACATTAGTTTTATAACAATTAGCAAAATAACAACTTATGAGGCATTAATTTATCATATTAAGCCAAGCGTTTGAAAAACAAAACACACATGCAGAATGTTACAAGGTTGTAGTAGTTTTTGTTAGACTGCCAATTTATTGTAAACTCAAAATTGAGGTAATTAAATCTATGATTCTTGGAGGGGAGGCACATGCAGGAGAGAAACATGACATCTTTTTTTTTTTTCCTTCCAAACTTCACACAGACACACTGAGTTGAGAATTCCTACTGTTGGAATTATGTCCAGTTACTTAGGCTGAAAAATTCCTTATGTTAAAAATAACAGCCTTAATGCTTATAGTAAATAACATTCCCTCTTTGCAGATGCAAAGGTGAGTTGACCCACAGAAGCACAATAAGCAGGGACGGAGGGACAGGCACACAACAGGCTTCACTCGCTCTTCTCAATTCCTTGTAAGTCCACATTTGATAACGGGAACACAATTTTCTTGTTGGAAAAGAAAAAAAGTATCTATAAAATAATGTAACCTCCTTAAAGCAGAGCAGCAGACAATCAACTTTTCCCTTTTCTCATGTCACACAATAATTCTAAGGTTTGAGTTTTGTCACATCATAGTAAATGCCACAAATAACAGGGAAGCCAGGAGTTAGAGCACAGTACGTGGCTTTCAGATTCTCAATGAAATAACTCAAATATGTTCAGAGTGCTGAAATGAGTTTGTTTTAGTTTAAACCCAAATCTCAAATCACTTGCCAAACAATCCTCTATTTATTCTAAATAAAGAAGGGGGTCGTCACAGCACAGAACCGTTACGCCTCCTGTTTGGCAGGAGGGGCAAGGCCCTTCCTGCGCCAGGGCAGCTTGTGGGTCCTTGTGGGTGATCACCTGCCCCCAACCTCGAGCACGACATGGCAACAGGCAGAGGGGACACAGGACAGAGAGGAGGAAAAACAGGACAGACACACAGAGAGGGGACATAGAGACAGAGAGGGACAGGGGACAGAGACAGGGAAAGGGACAGGGAGATAGTGACAGGGAGACAGAGACACAGTGAGGGACAGGGAGACAGACATAGACAAGGGACGGCGAGACAGTAACAGAGAGGGGGACAGGGAGATAGAGACAGGAAAAGGGACAGGGAGACAGTGACACAGAGAGGAGACAGCAGGACAGTGACACAGATAGGGGACAGCAGGACAGTGACATAGAGACAGGACAGTGACACAGATAGGGGACAGGACAGTGACACAGAGAGAGACAGCAGGACAGTGACACAGAGAGGGGACAGCAGGACAATGACAGAGAGGGACAGCAAGGCAGAGACACAGAGAGGGACAAGGAGACAGGGAGAGGGACAGGGAGACAGAGAGGGGACAGCAGGACAGTGACATGGAAAGTGATAGCAAGACCTGGAGAAAGACAGTGAGACAGAGATACAGAGAGGGGACAGCAAAACAGTGACACAGAGGGGGACAGTAGGACAGTGACATGGAGACAGCAAGACAGTGACAGAGAGGGGACAGCAGGACAGTGACATGGAAACAGCAAGACAGTGACACAGAGTGGGGACACCCGGACAGTGACATGGAGAGAGACAGCAAGACAGTGCCCTGGCCCACTCAGGCCGCCCAGCCCAGCTGCTCCGACGACTCCTTATTAGGTAGGAGCTGTGAGTTTATCCTTCTGTATCCAAGTGCTGCTAGCAGCCAAGTTCCAAGAGAGAAAACAACCACAGTGCACCTGCCATGCCCCATCCAGTGTTCTGCTGGGACTAGGGTCTGGGAGGAGCCTCCAGCATGGTGGTAGGGAATCCTGTTCCTTCCCTCTGGCCACAGGGGTGATCTCAAGACAGAGAAAGTCCATAGCAGACGTGCTGACAACAGTGCTATGCTGTGATTTCAGGGTCAGAGACCACAACTCTCAGGGCTGTGGCCCACAGTGGCTGAATGATAGCTGTACATGGCCAGACCCACGAAAGAGACAAAGCTAACTCAGACAGGCAGGCACCACTGTTACCACTCTTAGGAGAGTGTGGAGAGCCCCTTGGCTGCTCCCACTCCCCTCCCCACCTCAGCTCACGTAGCAGGAACCTGCCCTTTCCCTGGAAACACGGCCCAGACCCACAGGAGTGAGTTGATCCCCAGGTCAGTAGGGACATGTGTGGGCTGGAGAAAGTCAGCGCCTTCCTGGGGTAAGGGGTGAGAGGGTGGCTACACCACCTGCACCACCCCCAGACTAACCCCCTGCATAACCTGGTTCCAGCTGTTCGCTGTAGTTTGTAGCCAGAATCCGGCCAATCCCACATGGCGGCCCTACCCTGTCCCAGTTCAAGATTCTGGCTTCTGCCTCCACTCGTGAAAGACCTGTGACAGGAGGCACAGCCCCTGGAAACATCTGAGGCCACCAGGGCCCCAAGCTCCCTTGTTTCTCCCTCCCTGAGGGCTGGAGCCTCCACTGCAGCTCACCCTGTTCCTGGGGCTCAGGCTTAAGCCCTCCAGCCCCATGGAAGCCCTTCCCTCCCCTCCTAGCCTGCCCACCTTCCTCTCGTGCAGCCCCCACCTCCTCCCCACACTCCAGCCAGCCCCAACGGCTACCCCCACACTGAGCCAGACATGCGGTGGCCCCTTTCCTCCAGCCACCTGAATCTGGGACCATGGTCTTTCCCTCACCATGCCATGGGTCTGCCACACGGCAGTTCTATCTCCTACCTGCCAGCCCCCTAGTATGGAGTCCTTAAATTCTGGGACCACCTGTCTTCCAATCCCCAGCACCGTGCTCACTGACCAAGCAACTGACTGAATAAACATAATTGATCACAGAAGACAGAGAGTGTGTGTGTGACAACTGTTATTTTATGATCAGTATCCACATGGAAGGTATTGCAAAAAAAATAGTTTCTTTGTTTCAATGTCTTTTTAATAAAATATACTTTGTAAATCCAGGCATGGCTACAAGAGCCTATAGTTCCACCTACTCTGGAAGTCGTGCAGGAGGATCACTTGAGGCCAGGAGTTTGAGGCCAGCTGGGCAACATCGCCAGACCTCACCTCAAAAAAATGTCCCCCCTAAAAGTATACCTTTTATTAGTCATGAATATAATAAGCCTCTGAAAGCAACTTTGAACATAAATACTTAAGTGAATTCACATCCTCAAAATTTTCCTTACCCTTAAATTTGGAAGTCTTCCAAATACCATCCTAGGCAGAGAAGTCTTTCTATGGAAGTGGCAGGAGCCTGTGAGCTACTGGGCAGAGGCTCTGCCATCCTACCTCAGGAAGCCTTCATCACCATCAGCAACGCCCAACAGGAGGGAGTGTGTGAAAGCAGCTTGTGAAAAACTACACAAGGTAAATAAGCCTCTACTGACATGTGCAGCCGACACTGATTCCAGTGGGCGTACCCTAGCATGACCAACCAGCGGACAGAAGGGACAAAATTCAAGGAGCAAAATAGCATCTGGACAGGCACAGTGGCTCACGCCTGTAATCCCAGCACTCCGGGAGGCCGAGGCAGGAGGATTGCTTGAGCTCAGGAGTTTGAGACCAGCCAGAGCAAAATTGAGACCCCATCTCTAGTAAAAATAGAAAAAAACTAGCTGGGCATCATGATGGGCACCTGTAGTTCCAGCTACTTAGGAGGCAGAGGCAGGAGGACTGCTTGAGCACAGGAGTTAAAAGGATAAACTATGATGACACCACTGTGCTCCAGCCTGGTAGCCAGGGTGACAGAGCCAGACTCTGTCTGAATCAATCAATAAAATAAAAGTAAAACAGCATCTGTCCCAATAAGTGGGTACACTGCTCATCACCTATGGGAAAGATCTCAATGGCTACGACCCCCCCCCATGGCAGCCTCAGTGCATCCCAGCCCTCGACTGCACCCCCACAAGAGTCCACGTCCCTCCAAGACGCCTCCACTCCCTTCTCATGGGCTGACCTTAGAGGCCTTGACGGTCACCCTCAAAGGGCATGGAGCTGCCCTACCTGGGTTTGAGGACAGAGCCACCTCCCGTCTCCCGCGGGCCAAGGGCTGCCTTGTCAACTTCAGTCACTCACTTCACTAAATAAAATACTGTAAAAACAACACATAAGTCCCCTGCCCACGCAACCCACACCCCATGGCCCTACATAAAGACTCTGGCCTTTCTGGGCATCTCCTCTCCTTGGGCCTAGACCCACACAGACTGCAAGTTCTTCAACAGAAATGCTATCAGGGCAGATGGTGACTTTCTGCCTCATTTCCTTTGCTTCCTCAGGCACATTCCCTCACCTGCCCCGACCGGCCCGGCCCCGCCCTGCCCTGCTTGTCCTCCGCAGCTCTGCACAGTCTGTCACAGTTTGAGACGCCCCCACAAGGGACCATGAACACCCTCCGGACCCCACTGCACATGGACCAGCAGCTCCTGGGACATACCACAGCACCCTGGAATCCAGCGGGGGGAACCCCTCATCCCTGGGGGAGCACCTTGCCCTGGGAGGCTGAGCAAGACACAGTGATGGCATGAGGGACACAGAGCCCTGACAAGGTGACTGTGTTTCTTTAAACAGGAAAGGCAGCAGTTTCAGCACTGTCATGCCAAGGAGAAAGCCTCGCACTGTCAATGGCTGTCAGTGATGTCCCTCACAAGTCCTTCCTGGGTCACTGTGGCTACCTTCACCTGCCACCATATCTGGGACAGCAGCAAAGTGGGGGTCTCTTCCTCCACAACGGGGTGTGAGGGAAACCCTGAGACACCTCTTCTAAAGCTGACTGCACATCAGCTGTAGATCAACTTGTGGGCCGGCTTGTTCAGCTACCCTCACACCAACTGCCATTCACACACTGCAGCCCGCATTCTTCCTAACACAAATGATTAATCTCCCCTTCTGCCCAGGGTGGAGCTGAACATTCAAAGCCACTGACACAGTGCTCCGAGTCCCCATCTCAGGATGTCGCCTGCCGGTGAGCTGAACACAGCCTCAGCATCTCTGCTCAACACGGAATATTTCCAGATTCAGGACATAAGTCCTTGGTTCACGACAACTGTCACACTTGATTCCTATATTTAAAATGACTCATTTATGTTTAGAAGACAACATTTGGACTTCTGGAGACCAAAGTTTTCCCCAGAAAAACGTCCTAAAGATCTGAAGATGGACTTTCTCTCTACCCTGATGGCTGCATTTTAACATATCTCATGATGGATTGCTGCAATCTCTCTGATTTGGGTCCGGGCAGCTCAGCCAGGACAGCGCTGTCCATTCGGTACATTTGTTGACTGACATCGAGAACACCAAGCCCAGCATTGCCCCATGGGTGCCCCACACTGGTGCTAGTCAGACACCTCAGCCCTCCTGACTCTGACACACCTATGTAATCTCAGGCCACTGCTTCCTGGGCCTCACTAATTCAAAACAGGAGGGAAGGGCCCTGGCTATATGGCCCCAGGATATCCCAGTGCAGGGGAAACTGAGGAGCCCGGAAACGCTGCCCAGATGTGGTGCAGCTCTGAGTCAAGGTGCCCCTCCACAAGCCCAAGAATCCTGTGGGCAGGAGGTGTAGGGGTTTGGGGTTAGTGTTAGCAGGCCTGTCAGAGGGGGCAGACACAGAAAGGCTCAGTAGGGCGGGGGCCAGGCCCTCTGGTGTTTTTGGGTCTGTGTGACGGGGCCATTGTCAACTATAGACAAGCAGAAGCCAAAGGAATACTCTGATGGCAGAAACCTGGGAAACCACCACCAGCACTCCAAAAGTGACCAAGATACTAAAAAGCCTTGATGGTTTAAAAAGTTCACACTAGCTGGCAAGTAAACAAAATCCCTCTAAGGTTTATCCACAAACATCAATGTCCTGATGCTATGGTTCTCCTCACCCCGCCCTCCACCCCCAGCAGTAAACAGCTACTAGTCTGTGACCAGGTAGGAACCAGGCACAGCATCCCTGCCTGAGCTCCCCCCCCATCGCACCCTCCCCCTTTAATCCCCCAGAAAAGTTGTCTTCCATGAAATGGGTCCCTGGGCTCAGTGCCACTCAAGCGGCTAAGGCACCAGCCACATGCACCTGAGCTGGTGGGTTCAAATCCAGCACAACCTGCCAAACAACAATGACAACTGCAACCAAAACACGGCCAGGTGTTGTAGCGGGCGCCTGCGGTCCCAGCTACTTGGGAGGCAGAGGGAGGAGAATCGTTTGAGCCCAGGAGTTGGAGGTTGCTGTGAGCTGTGATGCCACGGCACTCTACCCAGGGCGACGGCTTGAGGCTCTGTCTTGGAAAAAAATAAAAAATAAAAAAAATAAATCGGTCTCTGATACCAAAAAGGTGGGGTAACTGCTGTCCTGACACACCTGTCCTCTGCAGGAGCTAATGGTGCTCTGAGGCAGCCCTGGGAAGATGGACTCTCTCAAACACCATTTGGGCCATACAGTCAGTCTCTTCCAGAACTCCCACTGAGAAGCTTACATCATCAGGACACCGTGATGCTTAAGCCTCCCCACTAGCTGGCAAACTAACAATCTTGGCTACAGAAGAGCAAGAGGCAGATTTAAGATGCACAAGTGCCCCCTGATCAAGACAAGAAACACAAACTACACTGAATAACTGTCTGATCTGTTGGGCAGGAAAAACTAAGATGGATTGAAACAAAAGGCTTCTCAGATAGTCCAGGCAGCTTCAGCCGCATCCTCTGCCCCGTGGCCACCCCAAGCCCTGCCGTAGCAGCACCCGGGCCCTCTAGGAAGGCTGTGCAGGGATAGGCTGAAGGGCATCCACAAAGCCCTGGAGACATCCCACACTCAGCTGGTGTATTCCGAGAGCCTGGAACTGCCCTGGGCACCACACAGGACACAGTAATGAACCAAAATCCCTGCCTTCGGAGGATCTAAGTCTGGGATGAAGATCTGAACCACACAGTGACAATAAAAGCAGCACTCAACATCGAGGACGTCTGTGACCTGGATTGCCACAGAGAACTTCACACAGGAGGAAGGCGTTTAGCAGACATGTAGGGTCTTAATAGGCAGAATATGTCCTTGGAGATCATGCCAATGGGGCAGCAACACAATTCAGGTACGTAAGCCCAGTGTTGCAGCGTGACTGTCCTCCAAGTCCCCATCACAAACTAAGACAGGAGTCACATTCCCTTCCGCAGGAACCCTGGATTATCAGATGCCCTAAACACAGCTCTCTCCCCACAGTGACAGGACAACAATGTCTGTGCACCCCCTGGGAACCACCTGGTAACAACCTATCCACTCACTCTACCCTCCAAAGGTAACAGCCAAGTCCAGTATGGAAATGACACCTGCAGACACTCAGCAGGACAGTTTGGACGGTGACGTCTGGGAGAATCCTGCTTTGTAAACTGACAGCTCACAGGCAGCGTTGCTCGCCTGCCAGGAGACATCCAGGGGCACTCTGTGCACCGCTGATCCTGGGATCTCAGCTGGTGCTTTTCTGACAATGAGGTCAAGGTCAAGGTTCCTCTGAAAAGATGGCCACGTGAAGGAGGAGGAAAAAGACAGGAGAACGGGAAGCCTGTTTCTGCAGCCAGTAGGACAAGGTCACTCACGGTGTGAAAGTCCAGAGGGCCTGCATTCTGAACACCAGGGCGCTCCTACTTCTGAAAAAATAGAACCCTGGTTCATGAGAAAGCTCTGACTTCACAGTCTGTGGAGTTTATAGTATGCCTCTCTTCTAATAAGGGAAAGTACCACAGAGAAGTAACCAGGATATTAACAATAGTGAAAACCGGGGGCGGTGCCTGTGGCTCAAAGGAGTAGGGCGCCGGCCCCATATGCTGGAGGTGGCAGGTTCAAACCCAGCCCTGGCAAAAAACTGCAAAAAAAAAAAAATAGTGAAAATCAATTGAGAATTTGACATGTGCCTAGAGGTGGCTATCCACATAAAATATCTTATTTCATTCTATATAGAATACATAGACAGCTACATAGAACACTACCAAATAAATGGAGACCACCAATCAGCCTCCAAGAGGTAGATAAATGGCCTTGTGAGTAAGAAAAACAAACCTCCCACTCTCTTCTCTCTGGCCTGACTCTCCTAGTGTCAAAAGAATAGCAAGGGCCAGTGCTACTACCCTGTAGTCTATGGTGGTTGTCTGAGCATGCGCTATACAACATGCTATACAAGCCTGGACTACACATCCCTGGATGCCCTGTCCTCCACTCCGAAACACTGAACTATTCATTCCTTATACTCTGCTCTACACCACATACGACTGTACCACCCACTCCACCCCAGACTACACAGTATCATCCTCTACCCTGTACTCTACGTCCCTACACTGTCCACTCCACCTCATACTATATGATACTTACTATATACTATATAATACTATGCTATTCCTTTCATTCTGTACCATACTACATAGTACTCACATTTATTATAGTCTATACTGTTTAAACCAGACTGTCCGTCCTATTCTATGCTAGACTCTTCTGTATTACACAGCACTATTTGGTTTGTTCTGTGCTAGGCTAAACTGCACGGTTTGCTCTTTGCCATACCATACTATTCTGTCACATACTCTATAACACTGCCTATAGCACATTACACAGTGCAATACTGTCTGCTCTGTCCTGCACTAACCATTCTGTGCCATGCCATGCGACTCTGTTCTCTGCTAAGCCACCTTCTCCTACACTGGGCCACAGCCAGTCATGCTTCCATAACATCCATTTTCCAAGCTCCTTTCAAGTGCCATGTTCAAATGCAATGTTGTATTATGCTTAATAGAAATGCACATTTCACTTTGATCAACACCATTACCTGCCCTTACGTAATCCTATTTATCTACAGCTTCTGTGGGACTTTCTATAGTCTCTTGCCATCCCCACTTCCCTTGTGAAATACAGAGTGAGGTCCCCAAGGGGTTCCTGTGAACGCAACGGCAAGGGCTCACAGCCATACAGCCTCCTGCCCCCTGTGTTGATGGAGCAGCAGGAATACGAGTGACCGCTGGTGGGCAGAAGGCAACAGGACAGAGCATGTCCCAGCTCTGGGACAGGGCAATCCCACTCCCATCCTCTTCCAAAAGCCACGGATGGCTCATCGCAAACAGCATGGAACTTCACTTTGATAAAGCAAAAGCTAAGGGGAGGTGTGGTAAAGTCTTATGAGTATAACATCTGCTTTGAGGAGAGGGGACAGCTGTGCATGGGCCATGTGCACAGGCCCTGTGCCTACCTTTGGTCCTTACACAACTCAAAGGCTGCAGATTTTATGGTGGGAACAAAAGCACCTGAGGACAGTCATGAGGGAGGGGCAGGCAGTCCCTCCACAAGTTCCAGGCCCACAGTTGTTACTGGAGATGCTTATCATTAATTAACCAAACCTCCTGAAACACCACCACTCATCCACTGTAATCCTGCATAGCAAATCATTCCACATTCCAGGAAATCATCCACAGCGCTCATTAATATTGTTTTCATTACAATGTAACATCTTTGCACGTGCTTAAAACACACTTAAACCTGTGTTGTCTGTGGGAGCGTATCTTACAAAATCCCAGGCGTGTCTCCTTAATGGCTAGAACAACAAATTCCTGTCCCTCCCTGAGAGGATGGGGGACATGGCAGGCAGGCTCTCTACAATAGTGACATGCTTTCCCAGAGGAGACTGCACAACCAAATAAGCACACACATGTACACACAGATATGTGCCATGTGTGTTCATAATATACGTATGTACACACAATATGCCCAAACACACAGAAACGTGTACTTTACACTGCACAAATATACATGTGCAGACATACACAAGTGCACAGGCAGCACAAAAGACACAAAGCACACATCCATGAACCACGCAACTATACATGTACACCTACAAAGACATTCTCACACATACACACAAACACGACATGCACATGTATATACACAATTATATATACACACATGTACAAAGTCGCACCTAAACATAAACACGTGCACACATACAAACAAGCACATGCATTATACACACAAATGCACATACACATGTGGGCACGTGCCCATACACAGAAACACACATGCAAGATATAAATGCACACACAAATACGCACACTGAGTCACATATATACATATACATGCATACCCTCCAGAGGCCCCATGTTTGAATTCTACAAAAGCAGCATATCTCACAAATGTCCCTTCTTGACATTAATGAGCTTACTTTACTGCACTCTTCTCAATGTCACGTGAAGTCTGCAGCACACATTCACACGTGGCGCACACACTCACCTACACATGCAGCACACAGACAGGCACACGGACATGGAGACCTTTCCACAATGTTGCTCTTGGACTTGGATTGAACAGTTCTGCTAATGACAGCGTCAGCAAAGCCTCCCTGGCCTCGGAGTGAATGTGCTCCTCCCGTCACTTTGGCAGCAGCACTCACGTCAGAAGGGCTGTGAGATGGTGCCACCTGCCCAACCACCCTCCTGGGCTGACCTGCACCTGAGGTACATCCTCCCACCCAGCTAGCGGGCGAGCCCTGCCCTTCCCAAGCCCACCCAGCATCGTTTTCCTCTTCTCAGAAACTAAGTCATCATGACCAGGATTGAAGACAAACAAACAGGCCACAGGGGGATGAGCCAGATAGAGGAAAAAAGATTCTTTTTGGAAACGTACATGGGAAGTAAAGAGATCTGGTTTCCCTCTCAAGCCAGACAGGAGAGTGGATCGCTCAGCCTCGATCAGCTCTATGTGCAAAAAACAAAGCTTCCAACCCTGTGCTCCTTCCCATAAAGTTGCTGCAAAGGGAAAAAAAAACAGCACAAAGTGCAGACCAGAGAGGAAAGAAAGCAGGTGACTGGAATGCACACCTGCTATTCAAGGAGCGAGGACATGCTCACAGCACAGCAAGCTCACCTGGCGGAGAGCGGAGAGCTCTGAGACTCCACAAGGCCATGCACTTCAGACTTATACAGAAAACAAACAACATTCCTAGAGCATCACAAGTCAGGTGATCTGCAAACACTGAATAGCACAACAAGCCTCCACTAGCAGATCTCAAAACATAACCTCTGAAGTGTGGCCAAGAGCTCCTATAACCTGATTTCTAGGAATCTAATTTTAAACATCTTCACAGCTAACATATCACAAAAATATAGTGTTCCAAATGCTGTAACACAGTGCTAAAAAAAAACACCTAACCAAAAATGTAACAGACATTTCAGGCAAAAATCCCAGAATGAGAAGAACACAAGTTATATCCCTAAAGTTCTTCAAAAGCTTTTTTTTCTATTTCTTCAGCTACATTTGTCAATGTTTCCCATAGAATAATGATGATCACCACAGTCGCAACAATTAAATAATTGCCAAACAGGCCAAGATTTTCTTGTCCATGGGAACCTATCTTTTATGTCGTAAAACCTCCGACTCTACGTACCCGGCCTCCCAGACAGGCCCTGCCAAGCCTGGAGAACTGACCTGTGATCTGCGGATGGCCAGCCACCTTCGTCTCCAGACCAGGTTCTCCAGACTCCCCTCTCCAACGGGCAGTTTGAGGCAGCTTTGTACATTTAGTTGGGAACCCGCACTTGTTATTGTCACAAGTAGAGAGAAAAAGACAAATACACAGGACTATAAGCGGAAGTTTTAATAGTCGTTACCAAAGCAGAAGCACCTTCATTTACACAGAACTTGAAAAATGCAAGCGCAGTGTGACAGCATAACACATGCCATCTGTTCTCTCAGTAGGGTAATCACACTTCCATGCTCAAGGACCAATAGAAACAATTACATAGTCTGCAGCATATCTACACACACACACACAAATACATGTGCACACATACACAGATACACACAAATATACATATATACACTAAACATGCACACAAGCACATACATATGCAAACACATGCGCACATGTGCACGTGTTCATGCATACATGGGTACAATGACTTGCACATGTTCGCACATATGTATGCAGTGACGTAGACGCACAGTTCACATACACATGTACAGTGACACACATGCAGACTTAACACATACACATGTACAGTGACCACTGGTGGTTCTCCCCAAGTGCCAACAGCCTCAGATGCACACACAGCGAGGTGCCTGCCTCACCCCCAGCTCTAACCCTAAAGTGCTGTGTGGTTTCCAGGTACTTTCTAAATGATAAGTAGATTCCATTCTGTAAAGACACGTTCTTGGAAAGAATAACAGGAATGAGAGTGAAACCAAGACAGATGCAGGAGAAGTGTTCTCCCCTACCTTCCCCTTGTGAGGGTTCCCACCTAAGTGAGGGTCCCCCCAAAGTGAGGGTGCCCACCTGTGCTCCACCCTGAAGGCACCACTGGCTGAACTCCCACCATGGGCAGGGGCTGCAGGCAGAGCACAGGGCAGCTGTGTTTGTCCCTGAGTCTGTATATGCCAGTTGTACTTGTCACACATTAAGCCAATTAACTGTTATTCCAAAAAGAGTAACTGATTCCATAAAAACTGAATTGATATTGGGGAAAAGGTTTTTATTTGAGTTTAAAAATTTTTTTTCATTCAACTTAGGCAAATAAGGTGTGGGCAAAATAACCATAAAATATTAGAGGATGGAATCTTTAAATCTAAGGCTCTAAGCTTAGCTGTTTCTCTAGCGCCACCTCCTCCTGCTAGAGGAATCACCGCTGCACACAGGTGGTGGTCACAGCTGGGCACAAGGGGCTGCAGTGGCCACAGGTCCACAGAACTGCGCCCCAGTACCTCCCATGCGCCTGGGCTCTGAGGCAAGGTTCACATGTGTCGCCTGTGACTCCCCGCTCCAACCTCAAATGAACAGAGGTTGCATTCTGTGTGGACCAGACAAAGGGTTTCTGCTGCCTGGGAACAATTCTGGACAGGCCAAGGACAAGCTGGCTGCGGACACTGCCCATGGGGGAGGACCTGGATGCCAGACCCAACGTGGGCTGAGTTTTTGTTGTGATTCTATGCCCAGCCTTGAATCCAGCTTTTAAAACATTGTGGAAAACTTAGATACAGTACAAAAAGCTACTATACTAATTGAAAACACTGAAGAGGAAAGGCTTCATCGACTTGAACTGGTTGAGACGGAAGGCTTTCGGGGCCTTGCAGGAACAGGCCTGCCTCCCTCCAGCCCTGGGACCCTGTAGCTCTTCATACAGGGCCCGGTCCCACCCCGGCCCAGGCGGCAGGAGTACCAGCCCCTCCAGCACACAGACGAGCATCTCGGGCATGAGCAGCCACACAAACACTGCAGGGTCCACAGCTCTAGAAAGTAAAGCGCATGGAGGCAGGGAGGTGCCTAGACACACTGCACAGGTTTGTCGCTCCACAACCAGCATCCAGGCATGTTCCAGGCATCACTGCTAGATTTTCAGAAATCAAAAACTATTAATGAAGAAAGGCAAACCCACATGCCTCACAGTGGTTCTGTGGGGGGCTGGGAGGGCTGCTAACAGCATCTCATCAGAAGGCAGAGATGACCTGACCGTCTTATCATGATCAGACAGCCCCCACCACAGCGAATCTCTGCTTCCATGTCACCATGCTGAGAAACTCTGATGCAAGGGATGAAGTTTTGTGTTTCCGGCTCGGCGCCTGTGGCTCAACGGGCTAAGGCGCCAGCCACGTACACCTGAGCTGGCAGGTTCGAATCCAGCCCAGCCCGCCAAGCAACAATGACGGCTGTAACCAAAAAATGGCCCAGCATTGTGGTGGTGCCTGCAGTCCCAGCTACTTGAGAGGCGGAGGCAGGAGACTCACTTGAGCCCAGGAATTGGAGGTTGCTGTGAGCTGTGATGCCACAGCACTCTATCCAGGGTGACAGCTTAAGGCTCTGCCTCAAAAAAAAAAAAAAAAAAAAGTTTTGTATTTCCAATGGAGTTCAGGGCATGTAAACGTCTTCGTCCCTGTGCCTCACAGTAGACAAACATTCCTGAGATTCAACGTATGCACCTAGCAATTTTATACTGTTCTAAGGGGATAAAAGATGGATGATTTGAAGTGATCCACTGAAATTCTTGACCAGACATCACCAAGTTTGCCCTGCCCTTGAATTCTGGCATCACTTTGCCACCCGCAACACAGGACAGCCCATGTGGCCTCAGCCACACCTTCACGGATCATTCAATAGAACACGCGTGGATCTACTTTAAGTGGTGGCTGGAGCACACTGCCCAACACCCTCATGCTTCTGGATGAACCAACTTGAAGTGCTGCGTTGAGATAAGTGATATTAGGACTATGTTAGAGCTGTAAGATGATGCGTGGCTTTTTCATTTATGTGCCTCAATGTTTATATTGTTACTTTTAAAATTATGAAAAACACATTATATTCTAAAATGCTTTTGATAGTTTAAAATTTTACTATATCAAGCATTTTAAAATGCACCAAGCATGTTTAAATGTACCAAATATACATCTAAAAAATATATAGCAATTATTTATAAGTATCAGGGAATTCCAACTCCTAATTCCAAGCATTATAATTCACAACACATTGCCAAAAATGGAGAGTTCTCTGATTCTTAAAGGAGTATGTAGTGGTAAAACTCAAAAAAGCACATTAAAACCTATTAACTGTAATGTTTTAATCATCAACTCATGAGAAAATATTTGTTGAATCATGACTAGCAAATCTCCAAATCATCTATTCGCTACCTTCCCTCTTGGCCCTGGGGCTCATTAAGAATAGGTAACTTCTACTGGAACAACCTTAAAGAAGAAAACACAGAACTTTGAATATTTAGGTTCCCTGAATAAAACAAAATAATCATAACATTTCTGTGAGTCCTCTCAATCTTTATTTCTTACTTTGGATGATTCATAAAATCTACATATATATCTTAACTTTATTATTATATACTTGGGACTGTTATTTCATCATAACTAAATTCTACTAGCAGTGATGGAGGCTCCCATTAGTATATTATTCTGAGTAATACTGTTTTTTTAACTGAAAAAAGAGGGAATAAGTAGTAAATAGTTATATAAGCTAAAATAAAGGATTTTAATTGTACGAATCCAGCAACAACATAATCTAGCATGGAAAATATTTAACAATTCCAGGAAACTTCACACAAACACTAAATACAACCTAAGGACAGCCTATGAGTTACATTTGCAGAGTTCTCTGGGATTTTCTGGGTGTCCTGCAGCCCAAGTACTGTAGAATCTGTGCTTTCACTACTATGTGGCCAGGCACAAGGTGATGGGGTGTCTGCTGTCCCTAGTAGGCCCTGATAGGAGCCCCCAAGGAGGCTGACTCAGAAACACAGCACTGGACCTGGGACCTGGGAAACTCTGAGCAAGGACCTCATGTCACTCCTCTCTCTTTTTCTTTTCTTTTTTTTTTTAGTAAACCCAGTTTATTTATATAATATGTATTTTGCCATGCAGCTTACTGGAAGTCCTCTCTTTTAGTAGCTGTCCAACAACAAAACTATCAAGTGAGCCAGATGAAACACAGGAGATCAAAATACAAACAGGAGCCAGGCTGACGTCTCACTCCATAAATCTGAATCTGAATTCAGTCATCCTTAACAAAACCTGTGGGGACAAGGTCAGCACACAGGTGAAGACCACCAAGGAAGCAGGTGGAGTCCAGAAAGGAGGCAGGTGGAGTCCAGAAAGGAAGCAGGTGGAGACCACCAAGGAGGCAGGTGGAGTCCAGAAAGGAGGCAGGGGGAGACCACCAAGGAGGCAGGTGGAGTCCAGAAAGGAGGCAGGTGGAGACCACCAAGGAGGCAGGTGGAGTCCAGAAAGGAGGCAGGTGGAGACCACCAAGGAGGCAGGTGGAGTCCAGAAAGGAGGCAGGTGGAGAC
>CAUYON010022790.1:0-33897 GCA_963573935.1 Arctocebus calabarensis | reverse complement strand
TTTTTTTTTTTTTTTTTTAGACAGCCTTAAGCTGTCACCTTCGATAGAGCACTGTGGCATCACAGCTCACAGCAACCTCCAATTCCTGGGCTCAAGCGAGTCTCCTGCCTCCGCCTCCCAAGTAGCTGGGACTACAGGCACTCGCCACAATGCCGGGCCGTTTTTTGGTTGCAGCCGTCATTGTTGTTTTATTTGGCAGGCCCTGGCTGGATTCGAACCCACCAGCTCAGGTGTACGTGGCTGGCGCCTTAGCCCGCTGAGCCACAGGCGCCAAGCCTGTATAGAATTTTCTTAGCCTCAATACTCTGTCCTTCATGGTAAGAATGCTATTTTCCTTCCATATAGGGAGGACACCATGGTAATCTCATCTCCTATTTTTAAGAACAGCAGGAAGGTCAGAGGGATGTTTTTGTACCTGCTGCTTTTTAAGAGCCTTTACCTCAAAATTGTCAATAGTCAGAGTGGCATTTTTTTTTTTTTTTTTGAGACAGAGCTTCAATCTGTCACCCGGGATAGAGTGCTGTTGCATCACAGCTCACAGCAACCTCCAACTCCTGGGCTCAAGCGAGTCTCTTGCCTCAGCCTCCCAAGTAGCTGGGACTACAGGCGCCCGCCACAACACCTGGCTATTTTTTGGTTGCAGCCGTCATTGTTGTTTGGCGGGCTCGGGCTGGATTCAAACCTGCCAGCTCAGGTGTATGTGGCTGGCGCCTTAGCCCGTTGAGCCACAGGCACCGAGCCAGAGTGGCATATTTTGAAATGACATATTATCAGACTTTCTTATTCAATCATGGGGTACCTGCCGAGGCAGTGACACCCAGGCCCTCATCAGGGATATTGGCTGGGGACAGGACAGGCTCCCCCAAATCGGTCTGGGACCGCTCCTTGTTTTGATGTCTCAAATCATTGCTGGTTCTGTTCTAAACAAAACCTATCCCATTTTGCTTTGTCATGGATGCCGGTGTCCTTGGCTATGCCCCCAGTAGGCTTGAAACTCTTTTGCGTAAGAGCTTTGCCTTCCTCCCTTAAGTACCCTGAATCCATGCCAGTCCCAGGCCTGGCACAGAGGGTCCCAGGAAATGTCAGCTGCAATGAATAATTCACTACCCCATAACCCTCATCAGGGCAGGATCGCCGTGCTGGAGATGACTTGGGGGAGTGTCTTAGAGTCATCTCTGGCCTCACAAGCTGTTTCTGTTGTTCACAGGCCTCTGGACTTCGTGGGCACTTTTAGTAACCGATGGTCATATGGAATCGCCTTTGGGGCCACAGCCAATAAAGTCATGTTCCTGTTCTCGGAGGGCTACCAGCCCCTGCAGGTCCCACAGTGGGCCCAAGGTACTCGAGGCTGCCTCATGCCTGCTGGGAACCAGTTATGTAAATTCTTGCTCTCAGAGACCATATGGCAGCCTCTCTGGGAGCAGGGGATACACTTTGTGAACTGCCATATTCTTCTCAGCCTGTTATTTGCCTAAAATCAATTTCTAGCCCATAAAGCCTCTAAACTTGATTGTGGGGCTTTCCTCCAGAGTCAGAGGTCCTTTAGACATGATGTGACAAAGGCTCAGAAAATAGGTTCTTCCTCACTTACCCCCAAAAGCTCTCCTGGGTCATATCCATGATATCAAAGAGCCCTAGGACTCCTCAAAGAACAATGCCTTCTTCTTTGGCTCAAGGCTTCATCTTACCCTGTGCTTCATGCTCTACCTGAAAGAGCAACTCTAATTTCCAAGTTCAATTACCCCTAACACAATGACTCCCAACCTCTCTGATCGGCCCAGTTCCCTCTCATGGGCTCCAAGTCTGTATGATCCAATGCCTACCAAGATCTCATTGGTCTTTAGGGGAAAACAAATTAAAACCGAAAAGATATACTGTTACACAACTCTTAGTAGTGTAGGATTTGGTAAGGTCATGTTTCTGTTCTCAGAGGGCTACAAGCCTCTTCAGGTCCGACAGTGGGCCCAAAGTACTTATGTACTAAGGTACAAATGTCCCAAGGGACATTTTGCCCAATGTTACATCCATGAAACTGTGACCACAATCAGGTAATGAACACCAGAAGATTCTTTGTTTCCTTTTCTAGCTTCTTCTTCCCTTTCCTCTCTTTTCACTGCCGATCAGTTTCATTTGCATTTTCTAGAATTTTGTATACATGGAATCATACAGATGTACTCTTTTCTTTTTGGTCTGGATTCTTTCAGTCAACATACTTGTCTTGAGATTCATATAAAATCTCATGTTTTAGTAGTTCATCCTTTTTTATTGCTAATTAGTATTCCCCTGTATAGATAGACCACAGTTTATCCATTCTCCTGTTGACAGACATCTAATTCATTTCCATTTTTCACCATTACAAATAAAGTTGCTATGACCATTTATGCACAAGTCTTAGTATGTGCCCAGGCTTCCATTTTTCTTGGGTAAATACCTATGAGTGGGTGGCTAGATTATACAGATAGTCTAGTAGATCATACTTTTTGAGAAACTGTCAAACTGATTTTCAAAGTGCTTGTACCATTTTTGTTACCACCATTGTAAGGGGGGTTCCAGTTTCCCTACATCCTTGCCAACACTTGGGATGGCCAACTTTTAAAAATTTTTGTCACTTTAAGAGATGTATAGAAGTGTTAATTTGCATTTTCATAATGACTAATGATGTTGAACATGTTTTCATGTATTTATTTGTTATTCCTATGCCTCCTATTCTCTGCATTTTAATTTTCCTTCATTGGTGAAGTGACTGTTGAAATCATTTTCCTATTTTTTTAAAACTGGGGTTTTTTTTTTCTTCTTACTGAACCTTTTTTTTCTTTCTTATTGAGTTTTAAGAGTTTTTTTTTATATCTTCTGGGTATAAGTCCATTTTCATATACATAAATGAATTTCAAATATTTTCTCCCAGTTTGTAGTTGAATTTTCATGCTTCTAACAAGTTTGTTTTTGAAGAGCTGACATTTTAAATTTGGATGCAGCTCAACTTATTTTTTTTTTATTTTATAGTTTATACTCATGGTGTCATTTAAGAAATCTTTGCCTAAGCTGAGGTCATGCAGATTTTCTCCTATGTTTTTTCCAGAAGTTTATGTAGGCTTAACTTCTGTTTTAAGGTCTATGATACATTTCGAGTTAATTTCTTGCATATAATATGAAGTTGTTTTTTTCCTTTGGATAGACAAAGCATTCTGGCACTATTTGCTACAAAGGCCTGTCTTTTGCCCACTGATGTGCCTTTGCACTTTTGTTGAAAATCAATTGGGTACATGTATGTGGGTCTATTTCTGGATTCTTTGTTCTCTCCATTGATCTATTTGTCTATATTTGTACCAATATCACACAGTCTTGATTATTATAGATTTACAATGAGTCTTGAAATAAGGTGTTATTAGTCCTCCCACTGTTGTTTTCAAAGTTGTTTAAAAATTTGAAATTTGTTGAAAACAGCCTAGGTCTTTTGCATTTCCATATGAATTTTAGAATCATTTTGTCAATATCTACAAAAACTTCTGGGATTTTGACTGGGATTACGTGGGATTTATAGATCATTTTGAGAAGAATTGTTATCTTAACATACTGAGATTTCCGACCCATAAACACAATATATCTCTCCATTATTTAGAATTCCTTTAATTTCAGCAGTGTTTTACAGTTTTCAGTTATTACTCTTTATCTTTTGTCACATTTACATTTATTTCATAATTTAATTTAATTTTGATTGCTTATTGCTAATGTATAGAAATGCAGTTGATTCTTAGATATTAATAATCTTGGTGTATCCTGCAGATAAACTCATCTATTAGTTCTGGTGGTTTTTAAAAAAAGATTCTATAGTATTTTCTACATAGACAGTCATGTCAGCTATGAATTAAGGGAGTTTTATTTCTTCCTTTCCAAACCACGACTCATTTTTTTCTTGCCTAATTGCATAGGATAGAACTTCCAGTCTAGTGTTGACTGTAAGTGATCAGATCAATCATCCTTGCCTTATCCCTCATCTTAGGAAGAATGTTCTTTTTTTTTTTTTTTGTAGAGACAGCGTCTCACTTTATCGCCCTGGGTAGAGTGCCGTGGCGTCACACTGCTCACAGCAACCTCCAGCTCCTGGGCTTAAGCAATTCTCTTGCGTCAGCCTCCTGAGTAGCTGGGACTACAGGCACCCGCCACAGCGCCTGGCTATTTTTTTGTTTTGCAGTTTGGCCGAGGCCAGGCTTGAACCCGCCACCTTCGGTATATGGGGCCGGCGCCCTACTCGCTGAGCCACCCGAGCCGCCCAAGAATGTTCTTTTTTAATCACTGATTTTGAACAATTATATTATGATGTGTCTTGGAGCGATTTTCTTCATGTTTCTTGTGCTTGGGGTTTGGTGAGTGGATCTCTGCATTTTAATTTTCTACAAATTTAGAAAAATTTCAGCCATTATTTCTTTAAATATATTTCCTTCCCCTTTTGCCTTGAGAATGCTAACTACATATTTATTAGGCCACTGAAGTTGTAGCTCAGTTAACTGATGTCCTATTTTATGGTGAAATATTTATAACATAACATTTTCCATTTTAACCATTCAAAGTGTATAATTCAGAGCCATTAATTTCATTACATCTATTTCCAAACCATTTTCACTATCCCAGTCATAAATTCTCACTATGAAGCAGTAATTTCCTTTCCCCCTTCCCTCATTCTTGGTAACCTCTACTCTATCTTCTTCCTCTGTGAATTTACCTATTTGAGACATTTCCTTTAAGTGGAATCACGCAGTGTTTGTCCTTTTGTGCCTGACTTCCTTTCACTTGGCATGTCTTCAAGGGTCACTCATGTCGTAGCACGTGTCAGAGCCTCATTCCTGTCTGCGGCTGGTCCTCCACTGTATGAACATGTACACTACATTTGTTAAGCCATTTATCTGCTGATGGGCACATGGGCTGTTTCATCTTTTGGCTTCTGTAAATAATATTGCAATGAACATCGGTGTGCAAATATGTTTGAGTCCCCGCTTTAAATTCTTTTGGTTATACACCTAGGTGTGGAATTGCTGGGTCACTTGCTGAGTCAAAGTCACATTTATTTTTTTGTTTTTTATTTTTTGTTTTTATTTCACATTTATTTTTTTGAGGACAAGCACATTGTTTTCCACAGTGGTTGTACCATTTTACATTTCTATCAGCAGTGTACAAGAGTTCCAGTTTCAACACATTCTAGCAAACGCTTGTTTGCGGTGTGTGTGTTTTGATTATAATCATTCATCCTAGCAGGTGAGAAGCGGTATCTCATTGTCATCTTAATGTGCCCCAATGACTAATGGCACTGAATATCTTTTCATGTGCTGGTTGGCCATTTGTATATCTTCTTTGGAGAAATATTCAAGTCCTTGCCCATCTTTTAATTGAGTTGTTTGTCTTTTTTGTTGTTGAGTGGTAAGATATCTTTATATATTCTTTATGTTAAACTCTTACCACGTATTCAATTTGCAAATATATCTCTTATTCTGTAGGTTGTCTTTCCATTTCTTGATAATGCCCTTCAATACATAAAAATTTTAAATTCTAATGAAGTCCAAATTTTGCTTGTACTTTTAGTGTGATGAGGTTTTTCAGTCTGGCTGGAGAGAGCAGACAGTATTCCTGACCCTGTGTGAGTTGCAGGCATGGTTACCACTAATCTGTTCAGGTGGTTCTTTCCTAGGTCTTGGGTAGTTTCCTCACACAACTGTGCTGATCAGAACTCAGCTGAAGACTCAAGGGGAACCCTCTGCAGATTTGTGTCTCCCAGAATTCTCTCTCCATGCGGCTCTGTCCTACTGGTACTCCCTCCTGCAAATTGTCACTGTCTTTGTCTTCTCAGTCCCATCTCCCCAACTCAGGGGGGCTGCAGGACTCTGCCTGGGCTTCCCCTCTCTGTACTGCATTCTGTGGTGAAGTGGGGAAATTGTAGAGCTCAGCTGTTTGCTTCCACTCCTTACTGATCATTTGTTGTCCACTGCTGCCTGACGTCCAGTGTCTTGGAAACAGTTGTTTCATATATTTTGTCTGTTTTTTTGTTGTTTCAGGTAAAAATGTAAATCCAGTGTGTTCTTTTACTTTTGTATTTTCAGGAGTTCTTTATGTGCTCACGATATCAATTTTTGTTCATTTTACTTTAGTTTTCATTTCTTTTTTCTTTTTTGTTTTTAGACAGTCTTACTATGTCACCCTCAGTAGAATTAGTGGCGTCACAGCTCACAGCAACCTCCAACTCTCATGCTTAAGCAATTCTCTTGCCTCAGTCTCTGGAGTAGCTGGGACTACAGGTGCCCTCCACAATGCCCGGCTATTTTTTTGTTGCAGTTGTCATTGTTGTTTAGCTGGCCCAGGCTGGGTTTGAACCCACCAGCCTCCCAATGAACTCTGGACACCACCTTAGTTTTCATTGTCAAAATATTTTTCTTGTATTTCTAATTTTTTCTGAGGTGTCTAATCTATCTTATCAAAACTTTTCTTCAATCGCCCTTTTTTGGTTTTTCAAATTGTGACTTGTAGGTTCTTTGTTCACAGATCTTACCTTTTTTTTTTTTTTTTTTTTTAGTTTATATTCAGATGTAAGACTACAGTTTTCATCTTTTGTATGGGCCTCTTTCTGGGGGAGGTTTTGCCATTTCTAGTGATGTTTTTTTGATTCCTTATCCTTTTTTTCTTATAAAAACGTTGAATGGAATTTGACTGTGATATTTTTCCGTGGCTCATTTTGAAATGAAATGAGTTTTCTTATAAACTTAAGAGGGAAGGCTGGGCTAGACATTATTTCTTACTTTATGGCTCTGAATTTTCCTCTTCTATTTTCTCAGTGTGATTTTCTCTGTCTCTCATCATTATTATTATCTATCACCCATCCATCTCCCATCATCATCTCCCTATCATCTATCTATTTTTCTATCTACTACCATCGATTACCTACTATTATCTCTCCATTAATCTCCTCATCTTCTCTTTCTCACTCTTGTCTGGACTCCCTATTTCCCAGGACAGGGGTGGTTGGTTGTGGCTGGTCAGCATATGTGTGGCTGTGAGTGGTGGAGATCTGGTAAGAAAGAGCAATTCAGATCTTGATTTCTGTCACCCAGCCTTAGGTTGTTAGCTTAGTGAGTTCCAAGGCCCAGGCAACTCCAGCATCTTCAGATCCCACTGAGACCTGCTCACACTCACCCAGGAATTGTGGTCTTTAACATCTCACCCAGTTTCACCTGCTGTTTCAGGTTCAATTTCCATTTAATATCTTCTGGAAATTTTCAGTTCTTCAGTTCTCAGGCCTTTAGTTCTTTCCTCCCCTCTGCTTCCTGTCACTCAGATGTCGATCTCAAGTCGACATCATGTTACCTGACTTGTAAATATTGTCTGCAAGTCCTTCCTGGTTGCTCTGCCTGCTTCTCTGGGTGGGGGGCAGGGGGGAATTCCGGAGGATTAAAACATCTGCTGCCTTAGCTGCTGTTCTTGCAGTGATTATTTTTTTGTATTGCCTTTTCCTGCCAGCCCTGCACCACTCACCCACACACGTATACTGACCGGCCCACAACCAATCACTGCCCAGCTTCTGTGTGAGGCCCATATGGTATTGCCTATACCTGTCAGCAGCCCCAGAAAGCATCCCCTCACAGCCAGCCCCCCGATGAGCTCAGTGGCTTGTGTGTCCCCACAGCAGGTCGAATGTGCCTCTGTTTCAGTACATTTCATACCTCTGACTGACCCACCCGTCATCCCTGTTGGACTGTCAGTATCTCAAGGCAAAAACCTTATCTGTTCCTCCTGTCCTAAGTGCCTGGCAAGATGACTTTAGTAAAGGTCATCTTGAATGATTAGATTTTTCTGGATCCTGCCAGACCATCTCCGAGCTAGTCAGTGGCAGAATTAGCATGTTTCTTGCCTCATGTATACAGTGCACTGTAGTTTAAAGAGGTTTTTGCACATTACACGGCACCTCTACCTGTGTTGCCACAGTGCACTTGCAATACTTACTCTCAGTCATTTTGTTTGCTCATTTGTTTATTCATGCGTGGTCCATCTCCACCCATCATGCTATGAGCTGGTCAAGTGTAAGGACTAAGTCTTCTTCATATCAATACTAAGCTCATACCCTGCCACTGAATAGGGACTAGAAAGCACGTGTTGTGCAAATGAATGAAAGACATACATGCATTTTTCCCTGACCTAGACTGAGTTTCTCTGCTTATCTCACCGGTCCCGGAGGGCCCTGACTGGAGGCCAGCATGCAGCGCTGCGTCCTCCCCGAGATCCCCCTGGACCCGTGGGGACTCACAGCATCTCTGGTCCTGTCTCCCCAGCCTTTGTGCTTCTGATCGGTGGCTTCGAAGTTGGCCTGGCCTACTTCCCCTTCTTTGCCTGCCTCTCATCAGAGTTCCGATTGGTCAGCTCCATCCTCGGCTTCTGCTACTCTCTGATCTGGTAAGATGGACTCTGCCTGTCTGCCCTTCCCCTACTCTTTCAGCCAGGGCTGACCTCTAGACAAAGGGCTGCAAGGAACCTGGCAGCTCCCAGTAGAGGACACCTTGCCTAGAACCAAGGCCCCAGGAGGGCAGGATGACTTGTCCAAAGTCTCATTGCAGAACCAAGGCCCCAGAAAGGCAGGGTGACTTATCCAAGGTCTTGTTGCAGCCCCTTCATGGGACTGCATGAGGACTCAGGTCAGGTCGGCATTCTGTCTGCTTCATACAAGGGCTTCTAGTGATTAGAATATTGGCACAATTCATTTCTGTAAAGTCTTGAGGACCCTCTGAGGAAAGCAGGATCCCTGTTTGATGCTTCTTCTCAGCACTGTCATGGCTTTTGTCGAGAGCCTCAGAGCAAGTTCACCTGCCTTAGCTTGGCCTTCAGGGCCATCACAGAGTGAGTCTGGCCTCTCCATATCTCTCTATGCCCCAGAAATATCTCGCACACATTTCGAGCCATATAAGACTCCTGCATTCCTTCATACGTCCATTGATTCATTCAATAACCGTTCCATTACGTCCACTAGAAGCCAGGAAGACCCTCACGGGCCATGCGTCCTGGCCTCTTAGTCTGTCTGTTTCTATTTCTTATGTGGATCCCCCGTGCCCCAGGCTGGGGGATGACCATCCCTCCTTCCAGATGGAGAGCTTCTTGACCTTCACATTGAGCTCCATGCCCTCAGAGCCGGGCACCAGGGAACGTTGTTGCCTGGATCACCTGGGAATCGTTCTTTTCTCCAGTCACTGAGGCTCATTTCCTTGCCTTCAGCTCCCTTGCTGGGCTGCTTCCCCATTCAGCAGTTTCCATGGGGCCAGCTGCAGTGCTCAGGCCCAGCTTGTCAGGGCAACAGACAAGGATCCCACAAGCAACTGACACATCAGTGGCTATGATTCTAAAGTTTTTAGGTGACTTGCTTGTTAGAAACTTAAACTGAGGGTGTACTGGGTTAAATGTGCAGCACCTCACCTTACCAGCTTCTGACAGGCTTTGAGCCAGGAGAGAGCAGGTGATGGGAATCTCTCAGAGGGCCTTCCTCCTGTGCCCTCGTGGATCCTGAGATGGCGCCCGTGTGGGGCGTGTTCAATGAATTTAGTGTGCACCCACTTTGGCACAAGCGGAGGAATGACGGGGAGGGATGTGCATGGAGCCTTGGGAACCAGCCCTCTCGGGGGACACGTATGTCTGGGATGGTAGGTCCTGGGCTGCTACACACGGACTGCTCCTGGGGCCATGCAGGCAGGGACCCCAGGGCCCTAAACCCTGATTCCATTCCTGCAGGTTTGCTGTCACTGTCCTTCAAGTCTCACAGTGTCTCCATGGGCCGGTAAGTCCTTATGACCTGCATTTAGGATATTCGGTACTATCACCGGGGCCAACTTGCTGTGTGACGCTGGATAAGCCTCTGTCACTATGTCACTCTCCAGCCTCTGCTTCCTTGTGTGTGCAGAATGGAAGTAGGAGTCATTCACGCTGCTTTCCGTTTGGAAACTGGTTTATCTCTTTAACCCTGGACCCCAGGAAAAAAAACAAGATGAGAGAGAGACATCAGGAGGTCACGTAGAAGTGCTACCACACGGGTTGGGGGATGCCCAGGTGTCCACCTGGCCTGGGAGCCCACCAGAGCCTCCCCAAACCCTTCCCAGGCTTAATCACTGTGGGGATTACAGGAGTGACAGGGAGAGTCTGGCGGGCGAGGCTGGGCCTTCCCTCCTCCTCGCTGCACTGGGATCAAGGGCATTCTGGCCTCTTCCTCAAAAGACATTTACCACTGATCAAGTGTCTGAGATGCCGGACCACAGCAGTCTCTTTGGCGCCTTGGAGATGTCTCAGTCTCCTAGAGGTTCTTTTGAAATTCAAGGTATTCATGGTTAAGTGCTGGAGAGGGCAGGATCTGGCTTCTGTTTTCAGTCACTCACATGGACATCCGTTCTGCTCCAGGCACAGCACTGGGTACCATTCCAGTCACTAACCATTGAGTCCTCCAGACAACTCCCGAAGGCAGTGTGCGGTGCTAGCCCCGTTTCACTGAGAAGAAAGCCAAGGCTCAGGGGATAATGTGACTTACCAGCTAAAAATCACGGCAGTTCAATCCAGTCTGAATTAAGGAAATATGACTCAGTCTCATGTTTTAAAAAGTATTCATTGAAACATTATTTAGAAAAATGAGATGTTGAAAGAGTTTAAGACGTGCAATGTTAGGGGAAAGTTTAAATAAAGTTTGGTTCATCCAAATAATGCACTGGGATGCAACTTTGAAACTGATGTTTGCAAATTATTTACAAACACGTGAGAAAATGATGTAACAGATGCAGACCTGCGCATTTGGTCCAACTGTAATTTGATGCACATGGCTCAGTAATGGAAGACACTGAAGCAGTGACAGTGGTTATGTCTAAGCATACAGCAGAGGGGAGGCTTAGGGAAGAGACGAGCCCCGCATTGCAGGCTGTCGCTGTCCTGCACCCCAGCATCACAACGTCAAACCCCATTTTGCAGACGGGAAGTATGACTCTGGAAATGTCCTGAAACATAAATTAACCAGGAAATTATGAAAGATAAGTCACATATCGTTTGTCTTGAAACAAAGAAAAAGAATTTTTCATCAAAGTGAAACTTAACTGAGGCAGGTGGATTGATTAAGCTCACGAGTTCTAGACCAGCTCGCAAGTTCTAGACCAACCTGAGCCACTGAAAGACCCTCCCTCTAAAAATAGCCGGGCATTGTGGCGGATGCCTGTAGTCCCAGCTACTCGGGAAGCTAAGGCAAGAAGATCGCTTGACTCCAGGAGTTTGAGGTTGCTGGGAGCTGTGACCCCGTAGCACTCTACCCAGGGTGACAAAGTGAGACTCTGTCTCTCTCCTAAAAAAAAATTAAACTAAAAACACAAAATCTGTGAGCACTATTTTGAGAGACCTGTTGCTTGCTTGTGTTGTTCTCAGCCTATGAGGCAATTACGGGCTATTTCTCCTCCCTCCCTTCCTGTTTCTCTCTTTCTCTGTCTCTCTCCCCCGCCCCTCCATCTACCTACCAACCTACCTCTATCTCTCTGTCTCATATTTTCCAACAGGAGCATTTAGCTTCCTAATCAGAAAAAAAAGTGAAAGCTATTTTTATCAAATAAAGTGGGGGTGCCAAGACTTGAACCCAGGGCTACTGGGCTCTGAGTCCACAGCTGATCCTTTGGCGTGGAGGTGGGGGTGCTGCGAGGGGCCACTGGCTCCCAAGCCCGAGAGGGCCAGCCTTGTGGGTTTCCTGTGTAGTTTTTCCGGGAACCTGGCCCTGCCCGCCTGGAGCCCCTGTGGTTTGCTTCTTTTGCAGTTTCTGGGGAGCTACGAGTCTGTCACGTTCTACTGGCCCTCACTGCTGTGCCTGGCCTTCCTGCTGGGCCGCTTCCTGCACATGTTTGCCAAGGCACTGAGGGTGCACCTGGGCTGGGAGCACGGGGCGGTGAGTACTGAGTATATGTCCTGCAGTACTGACAGGGTTAATCCTCGCAACAGCTCATTAGGTAGACGCGTTACATCCAGAGAGGTGAGTTGAGCTGCTGAGGTCACCCAGCTAATCTGCAGCAGAGCCAGAGCTGAACCCACACAGCTGGGTTGTGGAGTCTCCCTCTTAACCACTGTCAACACAGCTTCTCTGGCCCGGGGTAAATGGCTTCAGCTTTGAGGTCGCCTGGGGTCAGGATAGGTCTTTTTCTCACCCTCACACCTCAGGATTGAGTCCAGGCATTATCTGGACTTGATGCCTCTCGGCCTCAAGGAGTAGTGATTAGTTCGTTTTATTGACCTTGAGTTTTTCTTGTCTTTTGGTTATCTTCTCAAAATGAGTGTGTGACCGTCAGGACAAACTAGGTTATGCTGTAGTAATAAACAACCCCCAAACCGGAGTGGCTTACCACAATAAAGTTTTATTTCTAACTACTGTGACATGTGGAGAGTGCCAGGGGCCATGTCCTCCTAACTCTGTCACCTGGGATGATGGAGCAGCCTCCACTGGGAACATGAGTGATTGGCACAGAACAGGGAAAGAGAACATGGTGAGGCAAACACTAGGTTTTAAGCCTTTCACCAAGGCTTTCTCCACCTCCACTGAGATTTTACTGGACAAAGCCATTATTTAGACACACACTTTCAAGGGGGTGAGAGGGTACAGTCCTGTGATGTATCTCAAAGGAGGGGGACCTAGAATGTTTACAGTAGCTGCAAGGC
The DNA here is from genome assembly GCA_963573935.1 of Arctocebus calabarensis. Lineage (NCBI taxonomy): Eukaryota > Metazoa > Chordata > Mammalia > Primates > Lorisidae > Arctocebus > Arctocebus calabarensis. The sequence goes on along the minus strand of CAUYON010022790.1, from coordinate 21,210 downwards.
TCAGAATCTGGGATGATGTCCCATGCAGCTGCTTAAAAAAGTAAAAAAACAAAACCCCATGATAATGACACTAAAGTGTCCAGTGATTGCATATAGACCTCCAAAACGTTTCAGATTTGGATATAGAAATTAGATGTTTCTATATTTTGCCTACTGAAGAAAGCTGGTAAGGTATTTCTTACAAAATACAAAAGTTAATCTAAGTAGACACATTTTTCTTCTTGGAGGAAAAAAAGGCCATTTCCAATGCCTTTATGAGAGATTGAAGAAAAGGAAATTTTCCTTCATGCTGGTGATGCCAGCCGTTGCTCACCGAGTGCCTGTGCCAGTGCTTAATAGATATTATCTTATTTCGTCCACATAATAACCTTCTGGAAGGTATTATTATTTTCTCCACTTACTTACAAGGAGCCTGAGGGGGAGAGATGTGACTTGCCCAAGGCACACAACAGTAAGTAGCCAGTCAGGGTTCCAGCTGGGTCTTGTGTATGTTACCCGACATCCTGTTGCCGGACATATATGACGTGTAACGTTTACACGTGATATATATGATGTGTAACTTTTACACGTGATATATATATATATATATATGACTGTGTGGAAAGCTCATTGCATGTGGAGGAAACATTTCAAAACATAAATTTTCTTTTTTAAATGCTGAAGAAACAAGTAACAAGCAGAAGAAACTCCTTTTTAGAAAAAAGGAAAGGCTGAGATTTGGGGTATTTCATTCTCGAAATAAAGCCTTGAACTATGATGGGAAATCACCAAATCTGAATGGAAAGAAGTTTCACAAAACAGTGACCGGTCCAGATGGGAAGCAGAAGCGTCAGGGCAGGTCAGACCGCTGGCATTTACTGACAGCATGTCCCTGATAGACAGGAGACCGGGAAATGACAGGTATCCGGGAACGGCTACGCCCAGCAGAGCGGCTCGTGCTGGAATCCCTCCCCTCTGTGGCTGTAGCCCCTCAGAGAGACCAGAACCCTAACAGCCGAAGCCTGTGTTCTCTGTCACAGGAGGAGCAGCCGGTCCTGGAAGCGCACCAGGCGGCGCATGTCAAGCGGCTGCTGAGGACACCCCGCCCGCAGTAAGCCGCCCTTCTGTTCATTTCCCCCCAGGTTTGCACCAAACTCTGAAGAGCTCTGACGACGGGACAGAGGGGGTGGCTGGAAGGACACTGGGTGGTCAGGACTTTTCAAACTTGATTAAAGCCAGGCAGGAAATGTGTGGTGTCTGTCACTCAGAAGTCCAGAGCAGTCAATTTGGCTGATCGATATCATCTGAACCGGTCTCTCTCCCCCTTCTCCCCTCTGCTCAGCTTTTACTGTGTTGGCCTCACAGTTCGCTGGGCTTCCTCCATGTGGTGGATCCCACACTCTCTAAGCTTATACCCTCCTGGTTTGAACTCAGAAGAAAGAAATTTTCCTTTCCAGTTATTGAAGCCAAATTCCCACAGATGTGTTTCACTGCCTCCAATTGGGTCACGTGTCACCCAGAACCTGTTACAGTGGTCAGGTGATTGGAGTACACTGACTGGTAAAGCTGAGTCAGCATTCCCTCTCTTTAGCCCAGAACTGGGAAATGATGTCAGGAAATAATGTTACCCACTAGGGCCCAGGGGCGGGAAGGATAGTTATCCCACTTAAAACTGAGGTGATATCACCAAAGAAGAGGATACAGATGTTTCCAGGCAAAAGTACCAGGTGCCAGAATGATGCAAGCCACCTCCATACCTGCTTCTGCTAACATGTATATGGGGAGATGTTCCAGAGAAGGGGCATGTCTCGTCTGAAGTCACACAGTGTCCAAGCTTGGGGTAGCATTAGATTTGGCTACAACGGAGAGCCAAAAATAGTAGTGGCACAAACGTGAGACAGACTTATTACTTTCTACAGAACTGTGGAGGTGAGCAGTCTACCCTGCCTCCAGCCTGCCCTCTTAGCATCTAGTGTGCGCTTTCCATCCTCAGGGCTGCCTTGTGGTCCAACGTGGCTGCTGGAGCACCAGCCTGGAGCAGCTACCACGTCTGCATTTCAGACAGCAGGCAGGAGAAAAGAAGGCAGGGCCACAGGGTTCCCCCAGCTGTGTCAGCTCCATCTGGGCAGCTTCCATGATGGCGCATACCACCCTTGGTCATAGCTCATTGGCCTGGAGTTAGTCCGGTCTCTCCTAGGTGCGAGAGACGTTAGGAACTTTAGGCTTTCAATTTGAATTGAAATTAAAAGTTCCTGAATTGCTGCTCTGAATAAAACTGAGTCTCTGTGCTTAAAATAAAGGGAGAATGAAAGCCATGGAGACGGTTGGTACTATCTCCCTACATTAAGCTCCAAGAGAAAGAGGAGAAGATGTGGTTATTTTCAGAAGAATTTGTCTGCCTACCACAGGCTTTCATTTCTTGGTGTCTATTCATTCACAGAGATGGAAAAACAACTTGGTTCCAAGCTAGGATATATGAGTGGGACCCCTGCTTTCAATTCCCTAGCAGAATGATCGGAACTATTGTGTTGGCCTTCATCTGCCTGTACCTTGTAAGTAGATCCAACAAAATCGTTTTATAATTTGTAAATGAGGCAGGATGCAGATGAGGGTTATGGAGTTTTTGAGGCACTTAGCGTGTTCCTAAAAAGCTGGGTCAAAATTGAATCTTGGTAGATCAAGAACAATATTTCAACTCCATTTTCATTCCTGGGACACTTTTACCCACATGGTGAATATTGCTGGTAAAAATAATCCACACCTAACCAAACTAGTAGCAGTTAAATATCCACATGATAAAATGTATCGTTGACTAAAAACTAATGGAAGAAAAATATATTTGAAAATATTTTGATATGCAAAATATATATATATATATATATATTTTTTTTTTTTTAGATAGAGTCTCACTCTGTTGCTCTGGGTAGAGTGCTGTGACATCATCACAGTTCATAGTAACCTCAAACTCTTAAACTCAAGCCATCCTCCTGTTTCAGCATTCCAAGTAGCTGGGACTACAGGCACCCACCATGACGCCCAGCTAGTTTTTCTGCTCTTAGTAGACATGGGGTCTTGCTCTTGCTTACACTGGTCTCAAATTGGTGAGCTCAAGCAATTCACCTACCTTGGCCTCCCAGAGTGCTAGGCTTACAGGTGTGAGGCCCCAGGCCGGTGTGATATGTTAAATTTGACCTAGGAAAGTTGACTTGGTAGAAATGATCCCTAAGGAAAATTTACAGTAGCAAATCCTGTGGTTGGTTAATTATGCTGTGAACAAAAATTAAATCACTTCAATATAAAATAATTGATCCTGACAAAAATAATTTCAGAAAATTAAAAATAAAAGCAGAAAAACTAGAATTGGTTTATTGTACTATATTTTAAGAAATGGATTAAAAAATTTAAAGTGTTATTTAAGTTTGCTTTCTCAACAGAAAATGTTATATGTTGGCATAATTCCGACTTCTGTTTCTTTTAGCATAGAATCAAAACATTTTTTTGTGGTCAAAGTTATCTGAGGTAAAATCGCTAGGTTAAAAGCCAGATCAAAGTGGAAGGGGGAAAATAGCAAGGTTGACTTCTCTTTTCATTTTAAATATACTAAGAGCACACCTATTTAAGTTAACTCTGTAATTAAGTTTTTAAGGGTGTGTTTAAGTTAGGTTATGCTGGAGTTCCAAGTAGCCCCTTGAATTTCAGTGGTTTAACACTGTCTCGTCACCCACACTATAATGCTGACTGAGTGTTCAGGTATGGAAGGCAGCACCTTCCATGTGGTCATTCAGGGACCCAGGAGCCTTCCCCCATGTGCCTTGACCACTCCTGAGAACCCCATCCATTTGTATGCAGTCAACAGAAGGGGCAGGAGCATGGAGAGATGCTGTGGGCAATTTTCATGGACTGGGTGTGAAAGTGTCACCCATTCCTTCCCCTTCTCTTTCATTGGTGACAACCTGGAGATGTGGTCACATCTAATACAAGGGAAGTTGGGAAATTTAGTCCAGCTTTATGCCCAAAGAAGGAGGAATAGATTTGAAGTGGAAACTAGAGTTCTCTGCAAAGTAAATAACTCTCTTGGAGTTAGGATGTTTCTTAAATATTTATGAAGTGCCCACTCTGTGCCAAGATGGGAAGAAGGCAGAGAGCTGACTCAGCATTGTCCTGGCTGGGGAGAAGCTCATGATCTAAGAGAAGGGGATAATCCATGGGGTGAGGTACCTGCCATCCCAAGAAAGAAAAAGGATAAAGTGAAAGTGCTCTGGAAATTGAGTGGATCATTCTTGATTGAGCAGTGCCTGAAGGTGATAATGTTTAAGCTCCACTTTCAGACACGAACACCACTAGGTTGGTGGAGTAAGTGGCAGAAGGAAGCACTGGCATTACAGGAGGACAGGATGGGGGGGACAAGTATGCTGTGTGCACAGGAAACTGTGCCTTGTCCAACTTGGCTCCCACCCACATAGGGCCAGAATTGCCCCCCAGGTCAACCCTTACCCCAAATTAGTTGTTCTTCCTCTCGGCTTCCATGAAAGTTTGAAGAGTTCCTCAAGCCCTGGCAAGGTCCCATCTTTTTTGCTGTAGGATAAGGAACAGAGTGTGAGGTGACTTTTGTCTCCCAAGAACTCACATCTTGCAGGGTCATTTCCAGCCAAGTTTTGAATGCCTGGACGACATTGATCTCAATACCAATGACATTCATGCACTATTCCTACGCTGAGCTGGACTCAGGTGAGACCTTGAAACCTTTGCTCTGTGTCCGTAGTTCATTGTCATTGAGTTCAGCGTGTTTGTGTTCATGAGAGATGAGTTGGCCGTGTTCGAAGGCAAGCTGGAGAGCTACGTCGCCTCTGTGAACCATACAGGGACCCTGACCCCAGTCATCCTGAAGGTGAAGGAGCTGATCAGTGTCAGCAAAGGTAACCCTGTCTGTCAACTCTGTTCCCAACACCTATGTGTTGAGTGAGCAGTTTGCATAATGATCAAATCCATCTCCTCAACCATGTATCATTTCTTTGTGATGAGAACATTCAAAATCCTCTCTTCTGGCCAGGTGCAGTGACTCACACCTGTAATCCCAGCACTCTGAGAGGCTAAGGCAGGAGGATTGCTTGAGGCCAGGAGTTTGAGACCAGCTGGAGCAATTTAGTGAGACGTCCCTTCTCTACAAAAATAATAAAAGTAGCTGGGCACGGTAGCATATTCCATAGTCCTAGCTACTTGGGAGGCTGAGACACGAGGATCACTTAAGCCCAGGAGTGAAGTTGCGGTGATCTGCACTCCAGCCTGGGCAACAGAAAGAGGCCATGTCTCAAAAATGAAGAAAAGAAAGAAACAAACAATGATCTCTTCTAGCTATTTGGAAACATATACCACTTGTTAAATACAGTCACCCTACTATGCAATAGGACACTAGTTATTGAGTTTTTAATCCTTAAGAGATGGATTTTTATTGAAAGCTTTTTCTGTATCTATTGAAAATCAGCTTCCATAGAAGCTTTTAAACGAAGACGTTATCGTCCTTCCTTCTATATCCCCCTCTCAAAAACACACAAAATCTTTCTAAAAGCCAATTAGAGTCTCAATATCGAAACCTTATGGAAAGATAACATATAAATGATGTTTTCAATGGACAGGGGCTATTTCCCTTTACTCACTGTAAAGTGAAAAATTAGCACCCAAGGAGAGAATTGTGCAGAAAATAAATTATATCCAATGTGTGCATGGCTAAAATGAAATAGGAAAATGAGCAGAAGTTTACTGACTCAAGAAATGGCAACAAAGCAAGAATGATAGATTTTGCCTAGACCGTTCTAATACAGGGTTCTGCATTTTGAAAATTCTGTTTTGTCAGGAGTCTGGGTGCTGACTATTTTGCCTGCCTCACTCACATGTGTGAGTTACCTGTTCCACATTTTGGCCTGTTACAGGTAAGAACCCTTGGGGAGTATTTTGTGTGCCTTCGGCTAGGAACATGTCTGTCAGGCTTTTCTCAGGGCTCCTTAGTCATAGCTGCAGTGTCAAATGTGGGCCAGGAAGTGAATACAATGTCCAGGGATAACCACATCTTTTGGTAGGAAGGCGGGGGGTGGGGATGGGGGAAGCTATTGATTTGAACTTCTGCAATGAGCTAACATTATGTTTAGAATCTTCATTTGAACTTCACCACAACCCTGAGGGATAAGTAGTTTCATCTCCATTTTTACAGTTGGGAATGCTGAGACTCAACGACATTAAATAACTTGCCCAGGCAATTAGCAGATGATCAAGTCTTTCTGACCCCAGAGACCTTGTTATTTCTCGCACCCTCAGACACCTCTATTGGATGTCAGGTCTGTTCTGCTCTCCAGAACTAATCACATTGGACCCCCAGCAGGTGGATCTGGCCCAAGAGGATATCAAATAAGATTGAATCAAAGGGACCAGGAGCATCAGTCTCAAGGACAGCAGTGCAGAAAGAGGGGTTGGCCTTACATACGTAGTAGCATTTGCATGCAGACATCAGTTGGATGTTAGGTATCCACTGCTTCTTTGTCTCTCTCTTTCTCTCTCTAAAACTCTCTCTCTCTCAGCCCAGGGCTAATTACCAGCTCTCCGAGCACAGCCTACCTTCACAGCCTCCCTATATGCCGGGCCAAAGGGGGCAGGTCTCTTGCACCTGGCACCCACAAGAAGTCTCTTAGCATGAAGGGTCCCAGCTATCCCCCGGCCCTGTCTGGCTCCCTCTCTCCAATTTCTTCTCCCTGGACCCTGTAGGTAGTCTGGACATAGCTCCTTAGCCTGCCCTGCCTGATGGGGGCACATGTCTGTGCCTTCCCTCATTACTCCACATGTAGCTGGAAAATACTAGTGAGACATTTGAGCCGGACCTGGGACAACCGCAGTGCAGAGGGGGCTGCATGGATGTGGAGGGGAGCAGCTGAAGGCACCACCAGGAGAAGGCACTGGGGAGAGGAAGCCTGGGTCCTGGCCAGGCCGCCTCTGCCCCCCCTGTCACCCAGGAATAGTGACCCCTGCCCTGCCTCTTTCTCAGGACAGTGTGGCAGAGGAAACTATGGGTGAGAAAGCTCCTTACAAATCACAGAGCACTAGCACAGTGCCCGCATTTCACTTTCTCTTAGCATTATTCCAGCCTACATGAAGGCACTTTTAAGAAAATATTACCAAGAATATTTGGTGTAAAGTAAGTCTTCCTCCCACTTGGATTCCTAATTTCTGGCTCTGTGCTTAACCACCGTTGTTTTCTGTGCTTCCTTCCAGAAATTTTCTATACACGATGCAAATAAGTGTGCATCGCGTGTGTGTTGTGTTGTGTATATTGGTGGAACTACACTCAACTTCAATGCTGCCAAACAGAAACATAGTGAAAGTCATGCATGCAATTTTGAAATTTCTAGTAGCCTCTTTTAAGAAAGTAAAGAGACAGGTTATATTAATCTTAATATTACACTTTATTTAACAGAAGATAGCCAACATATTTTTAGTATTTCAACATGTAAGAGATATAAAAAGCATTAGTGAGGTATTGGCATTCTTTATTTCATTCTGAGTCTTTCTAATTTAGTAGTCATAAAAAGTACAAAACAGCTTGAAAAAGATGCTAGAGATAGCGTGTTAAGTAAAGAAGGCAGGACCTAACTGTGAATGTGGACTATGAACTAACATTGTGCAGCTACCCTTGATGTACGGGGTCAAGGACTAACCTACACCATTAGCAAAGGAAGATATGCCTTGGTGAGGGGTGGGACTGTAAGGGATAATCGCCCCTTTTTGGTTTCCCCTTATGTTATAAGGTTAGGCTATCAACCAATTGGATTTTCTGTTTTCAATTGGTTTTAAATCTTATTACATTAAGTAATATATATTTATCATAGAAAAAGTAAGAAAACAAAATAGAAAGCAAAATGAAGAAAATAAAGGCCACACATAATGTCATCTATCAAGTTCAGGTACCATCATAAATGGGTAAATAGATATTATTTTTACAAATGTACTGAAATTCAAGAGTTTTAAGGCAGCTCAGAAGTACCCTGCAAGTGCAGGTGATAATAGGAAGCAGGCTGCAGCCCTCAGGCCGTTTTCCGTGATATCTATTGAGCTCTGACTATGCTCAAAAAGCTGTAGGTATGAACACCGCTTCATTTCCCACTTCTCCTCCAGAAAGCACATAAAGAGGCTGTGGGCAGGAGATAAGCACTTTCTCCCTTTGAAGTTCCATAATCCTACCTCATCGCACAGCGTGGTAAGTCTGCACAGGCCTCTCTCTGCTGAGGCTAAGCCATGTGCAAAACCTGCTGTGTGGCACCAGGCCCAGGGGTCGCCCTGGGGGAGGAAGAGCCCTGGATTGGGTAGCCAGAGTCCCCAAGTCCAGTCCTACACTGCTGCTGGGTGACTGAGAACACATCCCTGTCCTTACTGGGCCCTCAGTATCCCCATGTGTAAATGAGGACAATTCCAACTCCCGCCTCACTGGGTTGGTGGGGGCAGCTCACACGAGGATGCTGGACACATGTGGCAGAGGTAATGAAGGCTTCTGGGAACCCTTTTTCCTTTTAAATCTCAGGTGGCCATTGCAAGGTACTCTGGATGGCAAATAGCCTACATTCTATGGGGTAAGTCCTTGGTCACCAGTGGAGCCCTGGTGGGTAAGGAGGAGAGGGGTGAGTTGGAAGCAGCCCTGGCTTTTGCCCTGGAGGGCCCTTCAGGATGGAGAAAGAAACATACTCTCTAGGCCAGCCTCACCATCTGTCCTAGACCCACTAGGAGTTTATGCTAAGGGCAGTGGCGACCCAGAGGAGGAACTGACTATCCACACCCAGGGCAGGGTCAGACATGTTCTTGGGGAGCTGACTTTGAACTGCTCCTGGCAGGGTGAGAAGGGAGTAAGTGGGAAGCAAGAGGAAGCCATGCCAGGCAGAAGGAACCATGCAGGCAGGCGTCCGGGCCTCTGAAGAGAGGAGGGTGGAGGGTGGAGTGCAGGGAGGGGCCCCAGTGTGACTTTCAGCTCCCTCGGCCCCCAGGCTACTTCGTCATCCATGTGGTGCAGAGCTTGTGCGGACTGGGGATCATGTACGGCCTGGTGCTACCCATTGTCCACAACCAGGGCTCAGAGATGCTCCAAGGTCTGGGCATCGGGATGTAAGTGCTGGGTAGGGTCCTGTCACTGCTGAGTCCTGGGCACTGGGGTGCCCTCCCAGCTGCTCCCTGGCCTCATACTCTTGGCTCTGATCCATGGATGGGTCATCATAGCAACCAGCAGGAAAGGGAAACTTAACAGTTTCCAAAAGGCCACCCCTCTCTCTGTTCCATGCTGCCCTCACAAGGGTGTGCGTGTGGGATACACATATGTCCATTTTCTAGCCAGAAGAGGTGAGGTGTGGGGAGTTAAACTGAGAGGCAAGACAGTATGTTGGAAGGAAGCAGGAAACCTGGGTAAGCTTTTGGGTCTCCTGCATGACTCGGGGTAAGTTATTTACCATTTCTGGGCCTCTGTTTACACCCTGGAGGCAGAGTGAATGCTGGAGCCCCTGAGCAGTTACCGGGTGCCTTTTCCCATAAGGCCTATGCTCGTGTTGCCTGTGCTGCCCTCCATTCTGCAGACCAGGGAACAGAGGCACAGGGAGACTGAGAATTTTGTCCAAGGAGTGGGGTAGACTCAGGATTTGGAGCTGGGCAAACTGAAACCAAAACCCCCTTTTAACCACTACTCCCCCCCACACTGTCACTCAGAGGCTGTCAACACAGCCTCTGGGGACTTCCCTGCTCTGAGCTCCTTGGTGCCTTCTTGTCTAGAGGCACCTGTGATTCTGGGGCACACACTGGTCCTTTCCACCCTCTCATAGCCTTGTTGCGTTTTTCAAAAGAATCCCATGCCTTTCTTTGCTGAACTCATTACACCACTCACCTAGCTGCTACCCTGATGAAATATAACCTCAGGGAAATCCTGGAGTAAAGGATTTACGCCAGGATTTGACTCCCCTGTGGGCTCAGGAAAGTCACCTCCCATCGGTGGGCCTCAGTTTTCTTACCTGCATAGTGAGGGTGGGAATGCTCGGTGAACACGAAGCAAAGCTTGTGCCCCCGCTGTTGGCCAAGTGTCAACACCTCTCACCTCTCTGTCGGTGGGTATCGGAGAAGGGCCTGGAGGAGTGAAAAGGCCACCTCTGGACAGTCCCACCCCGTGTTTCAGCCTCACCATATCCATTGTTGTGGGTCTCATGGTCCTGCAGGAGAGGATCGCTGCCAGCTTCTTTCTCCAGCCCAAGCTGGGCACAGCTGATGAGCAGAAGCCCTTGGCTCTGAACAACAGGTGAGGGTGAGGGAGGGAACTAGGGGATTATATGGTTTTAGCTTTGATGGTCTTCCAGCCCTTCCCATTCACTTTGGTGGGTTCCTGGGAAGGCTCTCCCCTCTCTACAAGGGTGTGGCACAGTGCGCCAAGGGTGGGCTCTGGGGTCCGACTGCTGGGCCAGGTCTTGACTCTGTCCACTGAGCTGTGTGACCTTGTGGGAACTTCCTGAATACTTATAAACTTTAGTTTTCCCACTTACAATTAATTGTGCAAAGAAGTGTTGTAGGGGTGAAATATGTTAAAAAATGAACTTTGGACAATAGTGCTTGGCACATCCTTTCTAATTCACTCATTCAAAGCCATCCACTCATTGAGACACCAACATGGGTGCTCCGGGCAAAGAGATAATCCCAATGCAACCTGCCTGTGAGATGCTCAGTGCGCTGGAACAGACAGACAGGTAGACACAAAGACAGAGGACTCTGGACGGTGCAAAAAGGTTACAAGAGAAGCCTGAACAATGGAGGAAGAGAGACAGGGTGGTGGAGGAGAGGCGAGGGCGTTGGTTCCACCTTGGATGGGATACTTGGGCTGAGATCAGAGGATGGTAGGACTTGTGCCTATAGAAAGGCAGTGAGGGCATGGCTGGCAGCCAGCACAGCAAGGATGAAGACAGGTAGCCACAATAGGGCATGGTGAGTCCGGAAAACAGTGAGAATCTCAAACAGCTGCCATGAAGTGGCCTTAGACATTGAGGGACAGAAGGAGGGGACACAAAGTGACAAGATCAGAAAGCCCCTTTCTCAGAGGGGCCCTGAAACTCAGCATGCAAAGTGTGGGCTTTACCTGAGAGGCAACAGGAAATCACATGATCAGGCGATCCTTCGGGAAGTTTCATCTAGAAGACTTTAGAACAGCTCCATTTTGCAACAGACAGTGGGAAAGCCACCGCCCTCTGTATGGCCACTGAACCAACTGCAGCTCCATGAGATTTCTTATCCTGCAGAGTTCCTCAAGCACCATGCATCAATGAAACAGAGTCCCCACTAACCCCTGGCCTGCACTGTGCTCAGCGTCCTCAAACCTGGGCCTGCGCCGGTCCTTACCCCAGTGCTGTGACTGGGAGCATTGGCTCCCCTTATGGTCCGAGGTTGCAAAGCTATGAACCAAAAGTTTCAGGATTTGATTCCAGAGCCCACCTGCCTGGGTACCTGGCCCTAGTGAAGGGACCTGTCTCAGCTGGCTTCTGTCTGCAGGAGAGCGTTCCACAACTTCAACTACTTCCTGTTCTTCTACAACGTGCTGCTGGGCCTGGGCGCCTGCCTCTCCAGGCTGTTCATCAGCTGCATCCTGGGCACGTGGCTCATCGCGCGCATTGACAGGACCATCATGCAGAGCGGCTACGAGGGAGCAGACATGGGTGAGAGCCCCTGCCCTCACCGGCAGGCCAGTCATGCACCCTGTGGCAGCTACCAGGCCCTTGGCTTATGCTCAGAGCTTATCTTCTGATAGAGGCCATGAAACGTATGCTCAGAAGGAAGTTTAAGGCTATTAAATGCCTACAAGGCCTTACAGGAGGGCTGTCAGAGGTAGCAGAAGTCTATCTAAACAGATTACTTTAGGAGTGTACGGATGTGACCATTTTGAGAAAGAACACATCTCAGAATTATTAACATTGTTAGTTGCAAACTTTCTTAAGAAAATGTTCTGTTCAGTTGAAATACTCCAAAATCAAAGCCCTTTGTAAGGAAGTGAAAGTAGTTTTCTTCCTATCTCTGGATCACAATCATCCTTCACTCACCATCTAATAAATGCACTGATGCTTTCTCAGTGTTTGCCAGGGCTGCTCCCTGCTCCTAGGGGCTTTGAATTCCCTGTAATAGGAACAGATTAGAATATGATTTCTGAGAATTTTCCAGATGCTTGGCAGAGACTCGGGGACCACTGAGGGGTAAACTGGCTCTGGAGTTATATCTTAAAGTACAAACCAGGCAGGTTGGCGGCACTGCCTGGCTTGACCCGCCTCTGGATTTCAGGGTTCAGCGCGTGGATTGGCATGCTCTATGTGGACCATTATCACACCAACCCCGTGCTTGTCAGCTTTTGTCACATCCTGATCACAGACCACAGAGAGAGGAAGCTGCAGCAGGCCATCAAGTACCTAAATCCATCAGCAGGTAAAGACTCCTGTCTGAACCTTCAGGGGTTCAGATGGTGGGAAATAAACACCCTTAGGTTCCCTGGGGTTCCTGAGATGCCCCAGATTCTACTTTCCTGCCACCCTTTCTCCATACTATATGACCAGGTGCCCTTCTACTGGGGAGCTTAGGAGGCTTAGCTCTCAGTCAGCCTGGGTGGGGGACCTGCTCAGGCCTTGGGTCCTTGTCCTGCTAACCAGCCTCCTCCCTTGCCTAGAAATGAACTCCAGTTCCGTTAGCAGAGTCCTCCATTTCCCAGTTGTTTGAGATTCCAACCCGCATCCCAGGCCATGTGACAACTGCCCTGGGCTAAGTTCTGAGTATTCTGCCCTGCTGCTCACCATGAGCTCGCTGAGGCTCTCTTGTGTCTTCAGGGTGCAGACCGTGTTCACTGCTGTTCCCACTACGGGTGGTCACCCAGGTCTGAGGCAAAACTCACATCCCTCCAACCTCACCCTCCCAGGAGTCCAGCTCCTTCTGCCACAGCTCATGCCTTCCAAGCAGCTCTTCCCAAGGCCTTGGAGAGCAGCAGAGGCAAGCTGCCCCCTCCCTGATGCCCCTCCAGTCTGTCTGCTCTGATTCTCCCCTAGGTCCACGCGTCTCAGCCAGGTCCAGGACAAGGTGGCTTCTGCTCCAGACCCTGATGAATAACCCCAGACTCGTCATGCTTAGAAAACCAAAATCAGGGCACGGCTCCCAGGAGTTTACCCAGATTCTGCTAAATTGCTCAGAGTGCTGACACCAGCCCCCAACATCTGCTCCAAGGCCGGGCCAGGCTGTCTGCCTCCCAGAGAAGACTAAGAGCTAAGTCAAGCCAGCAGCTGCCCCTACAATGAGATGGGATGGCGCAGCCCTGTCCACACAGATGGCAGAGAACATTGTCCACTCATGGGATGGCCGCCTGGGTGGGGGTGGGGGTGAAGTCTCAGGATTATTTCACTCCCTCGGTAAAATAGATCAAAAACTAAAGAAATGTCTGTTGAAAAAACTTTGCCCATTAATGAATTCCACTCTCCATTGTAGGTCAGCAGCCTTGGAGAGTCACATGTTAAGAACCACTTAGTTCATATACAAGGCAGAACTTTGTATCACTGAGGAAGGTGGGAAAACATTTGCATCAGAAAAGTCTAACCATTAGATCCTCTTTCCTCTGGCACAGAGTGTAGCCTTCAATCCTACAGGGTCCTCCTGCTTTCTTCTTTCTGGACTTTATGGTAGGTGGGAGAGGAGGAACTGCATGACCCCAGCCCCTAGTCTGATAGGACAAGCAGGACACAGGGCGCTCTCTCTCCCAGGCCACTGGGATGGGAATGGGCAGAGCTGACTTGGGCCGTGGTCACAAAAGAGACACAGAGATTCTCTCTGACAAGGGTTGGGTCACTGGGAAAGCCACTTGTCTGAGAATGTAGACCGGGTAGATAGGCATTCTGGGTGGGGAACAACAAGAACAAAGTTATGTGGGTGGATGAGCCCCAAGATGTTTGGGGAGGGAGAGCCACATAGCAGGTGGAGATTCAGTGTGCTGGGGAGGCCCGAATCCCAGGTGGGATGCTTGGATATTTGACCCCGTTTAGGGCCAAGTACTCACCCCAGATTGTTCATGCTGAAGAATAAGGACCTGTCCCAGAACCTGTGCAGAATCTGTCCAAAATTCCTGATGAAGCCTGTGCAAGTATTATAAGGACTCACCAACAGAGCAGAGGGGAATCTCTAGCCACCTCATGTCCCAGAGTGGAGAATAGAGCATAGAGGTAAAAGTGCACCAAGTGATGTGGGCAAAATCCAAGAATCACTGCTGGCCATGAGTACTGAAAACAGTATCATTAGACGCAGTATACTATCCCAGCCCTAAGTCATATATTAGCAGTGATAAGATTAAGGCAAGACAGAAGTGCGGTAAACAGGATGTGTTAGGAGTTCAATCCTGCAATTAAAGAAAAACTATTTGTTGTATTTTGTTGTTTTTTTTTTTTTTTTGGCTGAGGCTAGGTTTGAACCCACTACCTCCAGCATATGGGGCTAGTGCCCTACTCTTTTGAGCCACAGGCGCCATGCAAAACTATTTGTTTTTTAACCTTTACTCTCCCTTGGAAGCTTTCTGCTATGCTGCCTGAGATTTTAATAAAAGCCAGTGAAGAATGTTGGAGGGGGCCACACCCTTGTTGCTCCTTGTGGAGTGCCTGCTGTGTTGGCCTCCCCAATGCAAACTGACTGAGTAGGAGTTATGCATTTGCATCAAGTCGCACAGACACCAGAGTAATTTGGCTGATAATTAAACATGTCATATAAACCCAGTCCTATTGCAAAGTGTATTTGCTAATGCTGTCTCTTTTAGCCTAATCTCCACAACTAAGACTTGCCATTCTGCTTGTAGAAACTTAGAAAACTAGGACTCAGAGTGTTGAGATCTCCAACCCCCACTTTGTAGCTGTGTGACATTGACTGAATTACTTTGCTGTCTTTATTCACTTTCCTTACCTAAAAAGAAGATAATATTCCCTAACATCCAACATCATTTTGAGGATGAATGCCTTAAGCTAGTATCTGACACATCCAAAACTCTCAGTAAATACCAGTTACTGTTATTTGTCATAACTCTTTGTGAATGATCTGATTAATATCTACTCGCCCCTCAATTAGGTATCAGCTCCATGAAGAAAGACAACTTCCTAGATTTTGTTCACCACTGCCAAGCACATGCCTGTAACATAACAGCATGTTGGAATAAATAAAAGAATGAGGCAAAAATAAAGAAATCTTTTGACAATGAATTTGCTTACCAAAATCGATCATCATGGTTTGAACGAGTATTAAGTTAATACCCATGGGAAGCCCATGGTGAAATGGAGAGGCTGACATGTGAATAGTCTTCTGTGATCTAACCCTCTACATGTAGCATGGGCTTGTGTGAAGTTCTCTGGGAACCTGGAAAAGGAAACTACTAATTCTGCCTGTGTAAAGTTAAAGAAGACTTCTCAGGAGAGGGGCAGTGGGCTGGAATCTGCAGATGTGATGTGGGCATTTCTCTCAAGTGTTCGGTGAAAGGCAAAGCATGCCAGCTCTGAAGTTCTGTGTTCTGGGAGTTTGGAGATCATGCTAGATGGAGACATCACAAAGAAACCTTATTTCAGGGCCACTAGGCCTCTTGTTTTCAAGGATCAAGATGAGGTAGCCATATAATATGTTAAGAGAAACAGGCACTATTGACTATACTTGGGACATACACCCAATAGCCCTCTTTGCTTCAAGATTTATCAGTAGACTTATAGACTGGCAGGCCCTAAATAGTGAGTTATAAAGTGGGATCCATGAGAAAGTATGCTGTACTCCAATCACTATAGACTGTTCCCAATTTATATAGACAGAAATCTAGGGGAATTGTATGGAAAAGGACATTAAGAGTGTGTGATAATGGTGGAAGGAAGATAAAGTTGGATCAGGTTGTACTTATTGTTTATGTACAAGTCACTGCTGTATTTCCAGGACTTACAAAGGGTTCTAACAGTTGGTTAGATGAAACATGGGCCAGAAGTGGCCCACACTAAATGAAGTTGAACTGCCTTGGTGTGATACTAGAGATGAGTGATACTAGAGAGAGTATCCACAGGCTTAGTGAGATTGGAATGTGAGAGTGGATTGATCATGATGACTTGTTCCCTTCCCACCCACTGTTCCAGAGGATAAATCCTTCACCACGACTGTGAGCGATAACTTCATGAGGGGGCCTTAGAATCTTTGACGATGCTCTATAGTTTCTCTTCTCTATAGGTCAGAAATTACAATGGGAACTGTTATCACTGAACTGGGATTCTTATATGCAATGGGGTTAATTCGATCCAAGGGATGACAGGGACAATGGCACTTAAGCCTCAGAGACAAGGTGGGCACAGTTATAATATTGTATAGTGGAGTCAAAGCAGTAATCAGAATTGTCTAACCTACAGAGACCTGTGGTTTTAGCAAGTTGATTATGGTGTATCTAGAGGAGAAATAGGTCCTGGTCTAGTCATTTTGACTTGATCTATATTCATTGACTAGTTCTAGGTCAAGTATAAATAACTCTAACTTGAATCTTCAAAATAGAATATCCGGGTCCTTCAATTCTCAGGCTTGAGGCATTTTTATACACAGAACACCTTGAATGAAGAGGAGGATGAGTCTTCTTGAGAAAGGAACTAGCTACACCACAAAAAAATTTATATTGTAACCTTTCCTCCAGCATTCCCCAAAAAGGCCTACTGCCTTTTTACTACAGTGATTGTACATTGGAGAAAAGGAAATAATCAGAGTTTCAAGGATTATTGGACACTAGCTCTGAACTGACACAAACTCGGGAGACTAAAAATGTTACTGTGTTCCACCAGTCAGAATAGAGGCTTATGGAGTTCAGGTGATCACTGGAGTTTAGCTCAGGGCTATTTCATAATAGGTCTAGTGCAGTGGTTCTCAACCTGTGGGTCGTGACCCACAGGAACTGTATTAAAGGGTTGTGGCATTAGGAAGGTTGAGAACCACTGATCTAGTGGGTTCCTGAAACCACTCACAGTTTTTTTCCCCAGATTCCAAGATGCATAATTGGAATAGATTTGCTTAGCAACTGGCAGCATCCCCACATAGGTTCCCCGACCTTGTGGAGTAAGGGCTATTATAGTAGTAAAGCCAAGTGAAAGGCACCAGAATTGTCTTTACCTAGGAAAAGAGTAAACCAAAAGCAATGCTGCTTTCCTGGAGGGGCTGCAGAGATTCACACCCCCATTAGGGACATGAAAAATGAAGGGGTGATGAATCCTTTCACATATCCATTCAGCTCATCTTTTGGCCTATGCAGAAAACAGATGGGTGTTAGAGAATAATGGTGGATTATCATACAGATGAGCAGGTGGTGACTCCATTTGCAGCTGGTATACCAGATGTTGTTTTGTATTTGAGCAAATTGATCCATACCCTGGTATCTAGGCAGCTATTGATGTGGAAAATGTTTTTTCTCAGTGCCTGTTAGAATTACACCAGGGCCAGTTTGCTTTCCATTGAAAAGGCCAGCAATACACTATGTTGGGGTATTTCAACTCTCCCACCTGATGTCATTATTTTAGTGCACAGGGACCTTGTTTGCTTTGCCCTTCCACAAGACACAAAAGTGTTGTATTACATTGAAGACATTATACTGATTAGACACAGTGAGCAATGAGAAGCCCACTTATTCTTTAGTCTTCTTGATAAAGTCATTAGTAGTCCTTTTATTAAAACACTAGCATATCAGAGTTGGGGAATAAATCTGATGAGACTTTAGGACCTTCCCACCCCAGTGAATTCCTAGGAATTCGGTGATTCGGGCATGTTGAGATATGACTTTTGAAGTGAAGGATAAGTGGTTGCTCCTGACTTCCTTCAACCTAAAAAGAGGCATTGCCTAGCAGCACACTTTGTATATGGGACAACATATTTCTGATTTCAGCGCATTACTCCAGGTCATATAGAAAGTGATCACAAAGGTGCTGATTTCAAGTGGGACCCAGAAGAGGAGAAGGTTCTGCAAAAGGTCCAGGCTCCCATGTCAGCTGTTCTGCCACTGGGATATAAACCAGCAGATCCAATAGCCCTTGAAGTGTCAGTGACATTTGGAGTTGTTAGATGCTGTCACAGGACCTTATAGGTGACTCACATTGCCAACACAGGATTTTGAAGACAAACCCTGCCATCCCCTGCAGATAACTACTCTCCTTTTGAGAAACAGTTTTTGACCCACTACTGGGCCTCAGTAGGCACAGAATATTTAACTCTGGGCAACTTAGTTGCCCATGATGAACTGGGAGTTACCTTACCCATCAAGCCATGAGGTTTGTTGTGCACAGCAGCACTCCATCCTCAGATGGATTTGGCGTATACAAGGACAGGCACGGGAGACTCTGGTGGTACAGTTAAGTTACATGAGGATATGGCCCAAATGTCCATGTCTCCACTCTTGCTGTATCACATGATCCTTCCAGATCACACCTATGACTTTGTAGGGCATCAGCTGACTGAAGAAGAGAAAATCTGGGTCTAGTGTACATATGGCTCCACATGATGTGCAGGCCCTGCGTTAAAGGGACAGCCGCAGTACTGCAGTGCCTTTGTGGGACATCCTTACTAGAAAACAGAAGACAAATCCTCTGAGTGGAAAGGACTTTGAGCATTGCATATGGCTGTCCATTTTCCTTGGAAGAAAAATGGCTAGAGACATGACTCTATTCCAATTCACGTTGCAATGAGTTTGCTGCATGATCAGGAACTTGGCTAGAACATGATTAGAAAATTGGTAACAAGGAGGTGTGAGGAAGAGGTGCATGCATAGACCCTTCTGAATGGGTAAAAAAATGGTGAACACATCTGTGTTCCATGTGAATGCTTACCAAAGAGTGACCTCACAGAGGAGGAGCTCAATCACTTGTATAGGATGAGCCGTTCTGTGGGTACCAGTTGGCCTTTTCCCCCACCCACTCCTGTCAACACTCATGGGGCTCATGAACAAAGTGGCCACGATGGCAAGGATGGAGGCTCTGGTTGGGTCAGTAACATGGACTTCCAGACATGAGGACTGACCTGGCCTCCACCACTGCCAAGCACCCAAACTTGTACAGCAGAAACTAAGACAGAGTCCCCATATGGCACCATTCTCCCAGGATGAATACACAGCTACAGAGAGGGTGCTCTGCATGACTTCTACCATGAAAGAGGCAGCATTTTGCTCTTCCAGATGCTTAACTCTGGATGCAGATTTGCCTTCACTGCATGCAGTGCTTCTGTGCTTACCACCTGTAGACTCACAGAGTGACCTAGCCATTGTCATGGGATTCCCAGCATTGCCTCTGGCCAGGGAACACACATCATGGCAAATGAAATGGTGCAGTAGCCCATGTCCATGGCACTCACTGATCTTACCACATTCTCTACCATCCTAAGGCAGCTGGCTTTTGAAAACTCAATGGCTATGTTACCTAGGCTGTCATTGCCACACTGGTCAGGGTCTGGGACTGGTTGGTCTGGCCCTGGCTTATCTAGGTTCCCCATGGACAGCTATGCTACCTTGCTCAGGAACAATTGCTCTTAGGTGCCTGAGGGCTATTTACCTTAGCAGAAGGGTGGGAGAGAGCTAGATAGTCTTTGAGGGTGAAGTAATCATAGAATAGATCTTAGTCTTTAGCTGAGGTTAGTAAGCTTCAGCAGAGAGACGCTGTGCTGGCGTTTTGCAGGCAGGAAAGGAGACAGAGTCAGAGTAAGCGAATCCATGGTAGAATGTGCGCTCCTGACTGCCTTCTCCTCCAGCCTAATATAAGGCTGATCTCGTGCTGCTCAACACCACAGGTGTAGAGACTGCCAATTCATTAATGCTCTCATCTCAGGAGTTCTCTCATGCTTGTTAGGAGAGCTAAATCCCTCCCCATGCCCTGGGTTCCATTATTGGGAACTATACAGGTGGTTTTTTTTTTTTTCTTTTATTATTATTTTTTTTGAGACAGTCTTACTCAGTCATTCTGGGTAGAGTGCTCTCGCATCATAGCTCACAGCAATCTCAAACTTTTGGGCTCCAGTGATCCTCTTGCCTCAGCCTCCTGAGTAACTGGGACTACAGGTGCCTACCACAGCACCTGGTTATTTTTAGAGATAGGGTCTCCACCTTTGTCAGGCTGGTCTGGAACCTGTAAGTTCAGGCACTCAAACTGCCTTAGCCTCCCAGAGTGCTAGGATTATAGGCATGAGCCACTGTGCCTGGCCCTAAGTTTTTTATCTACTTTTTTTTATTAAATCATAGCTGTGTACATTAATGAAATCATGGAGGTACAATGTGCTGGTTTCATACACAATCTGAAATATTTTCATCAAACTGGTTAACATAGCCTTCATGGCATTTTCTTAGTTATTGTGTTCCAGATGATCTCAAACTTTTTAAAAAGGGGGCCAATTCACTGTCCCTCAGACCATTGGAGGGCCAGACTATAGTTTGAAAAAAAAAACTATGAACAAATTCCTATGCACACTGCACATATCTTATTTTGAAGTAAAAAACAAAACGGGAACAAATACAATTCACACTGCCACATGCAGCCCGCCGGCCATAGTTTGAGGACCCCTGGACTTAAGACCTTTATATTCTGCATTTAGTAAATTTCACCTGTACCCTTCTAAGATGCACCGTAGGTGTGGTCCCACCAATTATCCTTCCTCCACCCATCCTCCCCCTCCCCTCCCCTCCCTTGCCCCTTTAACTTATTCTTGTGCTGTAATTGGGTTGTAGCCTTCATATGAAAGCTATAAATTAGTTTCATACGAATACGTTCCTTTTGGAAAGATGTTTGGAAAATACTTAGAGATCTAAAAATAGACCTGCCATTCGATCCTATAATTCATCTACTAGGTATATATCCAGAAGACCAAAAATCACATTATAGCAAAGATATTTGTACCAGAATGTTTATTGCAGCCCAATTCATCACTGCTAAGTTGTAGAAGAAGCCCAAGTGCACATCGACCCACGAATGGATTAGTAAATTGTAGTATATGTACACCATGCAACCTTAAAGAAAGATGGAGACTTTAGTTCTTTCATGTTTACATGGATGGAGCTGGAACATATTCTTCTTAGCAAAGTATCTCAGGAATGGAAGAAAAGGTATCCAATGTACTCAGCCCTACTATGAAACTAATCTATACAGGTGTTTCTTATAATTCTCACTCCTCCTAGCCATAGGCTATACGGGCTGCTAC